>MDKI01160812.1:0-10878 GCA_005239505.1 Nicotiana paniculata | reverse complement strand
AAGTGCGAAGCCCTTATTGGTTCTCCCCAACGTCATGCTTGCATAATGTTCTGGAGTCATATTATATTACAGGATCTGAATAAATGCAATCGCAATCCTTTCACCTTTTTACCGCATTCTTCCTTTACCATTTGATAGTTACCTCTTCAGCTTTGGCATTTTTTTTCACATCTTCACTGACATATTACTCGTCTTGCGGTAACCCTTCTACACCAAAGATAATTTAATTTCTTACGCACAAGGGTGACACCTAGTGCAACTGGCACATTTAGTCCCTTAAGCTTAACTCTTCTCATAGTGCTTGCTTTAGGGAAACGTCTTCTTGAATAACATATAAAGGTTATTCTTCTATTGTTCATTCAAATATTGTCGAAACACGATCTCTGAAACGATGCCGACTATTACCAATTCCTTCGATCCCTAATTCATGTTCTATTTTTTTTTACTATCCCATACAAATTTATATTACTCGGGGGGTATAACTTTTCCTTCTGGTAATCATGATGGACTCAGCTATTGATTTCTCGAAATAAGGATGTGACTTTAGGGCTTATACATTTATTGTATCAAGGCATGTCTCCTCTTGTCTTTTCCTTCAGTTGACTATAGGATGTCATCTTGTCATATTTTTATTTACTGTTATCACCCATTTATTACATCTTACTCATAATGTTTCATTAAATCTCTTCATTTTATCCTGCTAATATTTCTGTCTGTCACTTTATTGTGAAGACTTCAACAAAACGTTCCTTAACTTTTATTTCCCCTGCTACATCTCACATGTTCTTTGGGACTCCTAACATTCTCTCTCTTTCTCTTTTTTTACTAGGGGCAGGAGTCATACTAAGGTAAATATTTAACCCTTTTAGGATTCTACTGCCTATCTTCTGAAATTTCTAAACGTTCTAGTATTCATATTCGACTGTATTATTCTAGAGTGCACTATCTGGATATCTCTCGGTGAGAACTATTACCATGTTCTGCACTACCCTTCAAAAGTGTTAGATAATGATAACAATCTACCCACAATTTTTGGTTACTCTAACCCAGTGGGATCGTGATATCCCATCATGCTCTTGAAATATATCTGTTAGATCCTATATGCATAAGTGAGATGTATGTGGACAATTGTACATACCTCTATTATTGTTGAAGGTAACTTAGAATACTTATATTTCTCTGGCTCAATTGTAAATACTGATAATATTTATTAACTAGGTTCCTCGTACCGTTCTTCATCTTTCTTCTTTTACTTGCTGAAACTTGTATATACCTTCTAGTTCTCTTATTTCTTTTTAGCATATGGGTGGATAGCTATTCTTGCCTTAAAGCTCCATATCAAGAAACTTACATATCTTAGTACAGACATGATCTGCTGAAGACCTCACATTTACTAATCAAAAGCATGATGCAAAATGGAGTTCCTTTTATTCAACTCTTCAAAAGCCACTTCGCAATCTCTGACCAATCGTCTTTCAAGATGTAGGCATCGTTGTATTATGAATAAGATAGAATTTAGGAAATTGAGTTATTACGACTGAGCTCTACCACACGATCTAGATTAAAAAGAAAGAGTGACAATCCTAAATTCCCTGTAGCCTCTTGCTTATATGTGTGGTGCACAACACACCCATAAACAAGAATCTACTAGACACGGCTTGTAGACTCCATATGACAGAACTGATGTGATACCACTTCTATCATGACCCAACCTATGGGCCGCGACGGGCACGCGCACCTTACTCAACCGACTACCAACGTAACATATCTTTCTTATCGTACTATCATGGGTAAATGGGCCAACGGTCCGTCATGACATAACCAGAATAAAACATAAGAGAATGCTAGACATAAGACAATCTAACATGATATAGAAACTTATACATGTGACCTACGCGCCTATAAGGCTGACATGATCATTTGTAAACTCAAAACATAGGCCGACAAGCCCATACAAGTATCCATATACCTGGCATTTGTCTACAAGCCTCTAAGAGTACATAAACAACATAAAGGTTGGGACAGGGCCCCGCCATACCGGTCAATGCATCTCCCAATCATACTGACCAAATAGGCAACTCCAGAGCAAGTGGAGTGCGACAACACCTTCCGCTGAGCTGATAGCCTACTTGGAGGACTATCAACCTATCCATCGGGACCTGCGGGCATGAAACGCAGATTCCCCAAGTAAAAGGGACGTCAGTACGAATAAAGTATTGAGTATGTAAGGAAAAATAACACAACTAAGAATAGTAATGTAAAGAGATGTAGGAGATACAACCTGTAGTATCTGAGTGCCTCTGAGAGATAGTGACATGAAATGTGCAATACATATATATAAATATATATGTATATAGTCTTTTAAAAACATCTGCCTCTTTGGGCATCATCATCATCATCATATCATACCCGGCCTCGTAGAGGACTCGGTAAAAACATCCCCGGCCATCATAAGGCTCGGTAGAATCGTACCCGGCCATGTGGAGCTCGGTAAAACCAACTGATCAATGGTTGCACAATAGGTGCCATACCAGACCGACTATAGCGCGGCTCGGTAGAGTAAAATAGATACTATATATAATGCATGCTAGACTCATGGAATCACGTTCTAAACCTTTCGGAGTGACTTAAGGTCATTGCACCTTCGATTAACATTATGGACATCACACCATCAATATGAACTTCACTAGGATTCAAGGATCATACGTACTTTCTAATGATAACTTTATAAGAAAAGAACAACATGGACAACCTTAGTGGTAGGAGTAGATTCATTGTGAAATAGCGTATTGTTTACGTTTGTTTCACTCTAGATCATGCCAAAAGTAAGGAAGTGTGGGATTATGTTTTGTTTTCCCACACCTCTTATCCTCCAAAACTCCATAAAACACCAGCACAAGAGGCCAACACGAAACAGTCAACAAACAGCCCATTACAAGTCAAATTACTCGAACTCACGGCTTCCGATCACCGTCCCGTGAGTTCTAACTACTAGGAAAAACATTTATCAACCTTCCTTGATATTTAAACACTTAAATACAGATATTAGATGTTTCTTAACTATGAAGTACATTCCAAAACTTTAACTACAAAGAAAAAAGAGGCGGTATAATGATACTTACGTCGTAGGGATCATTTTGATGTTATCGCTTCTCGATTTCATGCCCGAGATGATAATATTCTTTAAAACCCTACAAGATAGCTTAAGGATATGTTTATGGGTGTTCTCTAGTCGTGTTATACTGAAATGAAGAGAAATCCGACCTAAGAATTATATATATCAACTTTGGAAAAGTCAAAGAGGTGCTAGCTTAGCACCCTAGCATTGGCCCATCTTTCGATGCTTATATATTTTTATCCGGATGTCGTATCAACAAACAGTTAAGAGCTTTGGAACCTACATTCCAAGACATTCAATTTTATATGTAATATGTCCCAATAATACCTCATATAACACAAGAAATCTACTGCTCAAAAAGCCTTAGTGACCCACCTACTTGTCACTTATGATGTCTGCGTAGTCTCGCGAAACTGCAATTATACCTCTGCTCCTACGTCATATAAATGAAAGGCTTAATGTGTTGGAAACAAGGCTCATAGATATTTAATTTGTTAGGTAGATCATACCCTAATTCCAAGTATATTGGGAGAAAAGCTCAGATACATTTGACCTAATTTCTAGCACATTATGAATGTAACTTGTGAAGACCTTTGGCAACTTTTGTTCCACAACTTTCTTGACTCTAAAAAGTAGCACATGACTATCATATGACAAACATAAATCATAGCATAACCTCCTTATCATGTAATGAACCATATTCTCACCCTAAATTACATGTTATAACATTCAAAACTCGTCTACTTTCGACGAAACTTATTTTCTTCAATTAGTTTAGCTTCTAAGATTTCCAACTCTCTCGGTACTCGTTATTCATGATCTTATGTATTTGTAACCTCCAAGGTAACAGGATTAACTTACTTTATATTCTTCCAAATATAATCTTATTTCTGAGTTTACATCAATTGACTTACGACGCACTCTCATGTATGAAAACATGGGGTGTAACATCATTCCTCCGTTTGGAACATTCGTCCTCGAATGTTGGCTAATGCACTTATCAATCTCTTAAGCAATAACTCTTACGAATACTTTAATATTGTCTTTTTCATCTAGGGATTTTTTCAGTGACTAAATCCATAGACTAGGGAAATCCCCCGTTTAGGCCTCTTTCTCACTCCACAACTTGTGGTCGAAATTCTTCCAATATTGTACCTATTACTACCTTCTGTCATGCAGTATGGACGACTTTTTCCTTTAATGTGCATCTATGCGTCTGAGCTTACATCAATTGACTGATAGCGTACTCTCACGTATGAAAACATGCAGTGTAACACGGTGCCAGAACCATGGCCTGAGATCATTGTTGTGGCATGCATCCCAATTATCTCGGAAAGAATCTCTTGATGTGATCAATACCTCATCCCTCCAAATGCGCATCCTGCTGTTATGGCTGTTGAAGATGAAGTTCACCTAAATGGGCTGGATAACCTCGGTGATAACTCTGAATCGAAGGAGCACTGACAGGGGCTGATGCTGCATTGTAGGCTGGCTACCTAGAATGAGGCACATAAGGACCACGACACCCTGAAGTACTATGAGATGCCTGCAGCACTAACTGAAATGGCCTAGGAGGATGGCCCCTACCAAAAATACCCTGCCTCCAGATGAGGTACCACTGAAATTACCAGAATGACGAGGCCTCTAATTAGACACTGACCCCCTCTTATGAGCAATATCTACGATCGTCTGGAAAGAAATATCACTCCCGGTATCCTTGGCCATCTGTAGCCTGATAGTGAAAGTGAGCCCATTAATAAATATCCTCACTATCTCCCACTTAGATGGAAGAAATAAGTGGAATAATGATCTAGGTCTACAAATCGGGTCTGTACTGGGTAACATTCATACTACCATGCTGAAGATGCTCAATCTGCCGGTGGTACTCCTCTCTCAGAGTGAAAGGAATGAACTTCTCTAAAAATAGCTGTGAGAACTAATCCCATGTAATTGCAAGCGACCTAGCAGGTCTACTTATCATATAATCTCTCCACCACCTCTTAGCGGAACTAGTCATCTGAAATGCTGCAAAATCGACCTCATCAATCTCAACTATACCCATGTTGCACAACACCTTGTGGCAACGGTCGAGGTAATCATGTGCGTCCTAAGAAGATGCACCACTAAAGTCGACAGGGAATAGCTTGGTAAACTTTTCCAACCTCAACAAAGCCTAAGAAGATATGGCGGGCCTATCACCGGCATGTGCCGCAATAACCGGTTAAACCACTCGAATTGGCGGGGCTGCTGGAGTCTGATACTGGGGAGCCGCCCGCTCTGGAGTGTGAGTAGAAGCAATTTGTGAGACTGAGAGACGGTTCGTGCCACTGGGAATGTAGCGGTCTGGGCCACACTTTCCATAAGGCCCACCAAATGGACTAGAGCGTCCTGAAGCACTAGAGTGCCTATGAACTCCTCTTAGACCTAAGTTGGTCCGACAAGTACAGTCTAAGCTGGAATCTCCCCCTCGTAATCAATCTGAGGCTCCACCATGGGTGTTGCTTCTCGAGCTCTAGGCTGAGATTTGCCTCTGCCTCGGCCTCTGGATCGACCTCGACCTCTGCCTCAGTAGTAGCTACTACAGGGGGCTCCGACTCCTGTCCGACTTTAGATGTAGTGCATGTTCTCGACATCTACAAGAGAACAAGAATAGAATGGTTCAATCATCAATGATAGAATAAAATCACCTGATAGATAAAGAAATAAGTGAAATATTTCCTAAACTCCATAGCTTCTTGAAGATAAGTACAAACATCTCTGTGATCCTCCAGGCTATACTAAGATTGACCGTGACTCGTTAGACCTAGGCAACCTAGTGCTCTCATACCTACTTGTCACGACCCAGAATTCTCACACTCGAGACCGTGATGGCGCCTAATGTTTCACTTCTAGACAAGCCAATGTTAGAATAGTTTTAAAAAATCAAATTAACTAATACCAATTAAATTGTAATAACTGAAATAGACCTAAATATAGTATGAAAAACCAGAATAACCGCAATATGTAGATACAATCCCAGAATTTGTGTCTCAAGTGCACGATCGACTAGAATAATACAAATAATGGTAAGAATGAGAGTAAAACTGTCTGAAATGAAATAAACAGCTAGGACAAGGTAGAAAGGGGACTTCAAAGCGATCTACTGACTGCCGCTAGGACCACTCCAAAATATGCACAAGAAGTGCAGAGTGTAGTATGAGTACAACCGACCCCATGTACTCTGCAAGTGCCGAGTCTAACCTCGACGAAGTAGTGACGAGGATAAGGCGGGTCACTTACAATAACCTGTACGCAGTATAATAATAATAACATAAATGAAATACATGAAAGTAAGGCATTTAAGTCATGAAAATAAACTCAATCCTCGAAATCGGTAAGACCAAATACACAAGTACTTAGAATCTTGTGTGAAAGCATCGAAAGCTAACACATTACAACAATGAATACAAAACACACAATCTGTTGCGGCGCGCAACCTGATCCCACAGTACAAACAAAATCCACAGTTATTTCACCCGTTGTGGCGTGCAACCCGATCCAATCGTACAAACACAATTCTCTCTTAGTTTACCATATCAATATCAATAATAACATATAAATCCGTTGCGGCGTGGACCCGACCCCACTATATAATCAGAATCAATATCATATTTCTTCCTTATTTTACCATATAAAAATCACATATAAAATCCGTTGTGGCGTGCGTCCCGATCCCACCATATCAATATCAATCCTCCCTTATTGCACCTATTACAGTGTGCAACCCGATTCATAAATATAGGCAATTCAAAAACTCAATCCATAAGAATCTCTACGATTTAAGTATATGAAAAACAAGCGTAAAGGAACCTCGTACCAAATTTAGGAGTACTACAATTAATACAAAGCAACAAGACAAGTCAAATATATGAGAACAAAAGTGTACAAGTAAGAAAATTTGGGAAAGTAACAATTAATCATGGAAACATGCGAGAACCGAACATTTTAATATGAGATAAATAAGTGAAAAGTATCAAGTTAAGGCATCGGAAGAAAATAAATCATATAACAATTAAGACATGAAATAAAATAATTAACAAAATACGGGAAAGCATGGAAACAAGTATTTTGACGGTGTATATACACTCGTCACCTCACATATACGCCGCTACACGTGTAATTCACATAGCACATAGCTCATATGTTCTTATTCCTTGAAATCAACCCAACACTTACCTCGCTCCGTAAGGAAATCAAAGCTCAATTGGGGCCTTTCCTCTAATCCACCTCCAAAGCAATCAAATTTCACCAAAATCGACTCAATAAGTTCAAATAATGCTAGGGAAGTCAATTACAATACATAAAGTTAAGATCTTTATACTTTTCCCAAAAAGTCAACAAAAGTCAACCCTAGTCTCGCTTGGTCAAAACCCGAGATTCGGACCAAAACCCAACTACCCATTCAATAATGTTTTGCACCAAATTTTGCAGACAAGTTCTAAATACTGAAACGAACCTTTACCAAGTTCTGAAACTTGAAATCCGAACCCAGTAGCAATAAAAATCAACTAACGGTCAAACTTAAGAATTCTTTAAACCTTTAAATTTCTAGTTTTCAACAAATTATGTTAGATAAAGCTAGGGACTTCCAAATTCGATTCTGGGCATGTGCCCAAGCCTCAAATCACGATGCGGATCCACCGGGATTGTCAAAACACTGATCCGGGTCCGTTTACACAAAACATTGACTGTAGTCAACTAAAATGAGTTTTTAAGGCATGATTTCACATTTTAATCAATTTTGCTCATAAATACTTTCCGGAAATAGGACACAGACAGTGCATGCAAATCGAGGAAGGCTAAACGGTGCTATTCGGGGTCTGGTAACACAGAAATGAAGGGTAAAAATTATAAATGACCTATCGGATAATCACACGACACTCCCTAAATCTCCAAGAAACAAATTTCAAGATAATTCTTTTGTAGGAAAATGGCAATGTAGAATCTGGACAGTTTTTGTAATTACACATTTTGGGGAAAAATCACTTTTTGATCGCGGTCGAAACTATTTATATTTGGTAGCAACAAAAGTATATAAATTTTGTTTTTGTATGAATATTTATATACAAAATATAGTATATTTTTTCGACTATTATTTTGAGAGTGGCTATATAGTGTGATTTTCCAATTAAAATTTTGGCAGTGACAGTTTAAAAATATTTACACAATCAGATACCTTAAAAGGCAGTTGCAGGTAACTCTATTTAATTGCATTGATTGCTAATCACTAATAAATAGTAAGTAATATGTTCTGACAAATTAAATTACACTAATGGTATATCAATACACAACATATAACTTAAATCCTTTCGGACTAAGTTTATGGCATTTTTCTTGTCTTCAGGTGGTGACAGGGCAATAAGTATTTGTAAGTTATGCAGTTGTCACAAACATAATGTAAACATAATGGACAAGGATTAGCTCACTTGTGTTTCTTGCCTTGGGTGCACGGCCTCTCTGATGCCCTCACTGAAGGGTGTTCATTGTAACATTTTACAAGCAAGGCTGTGTCAAGAAATCTATGTTGCACCGAATCTACAATTGATGCCGCACCATGATTTTCGAAAGATCCGACCCACACCTGGCAACATCTTCGGAGAATCCGAGAAACATAAGAAATAGAATCCTTCACTGTTTGATTCCGTAGCTTGCAGCCAATCAATCTAAGTGCTTTCACTGGTTTGTTGGGTCTCCTGGCTGGGTTGAGTTTAAGATGATCTTATATGTCTATTAGTATGAGTTACTATTGGGAGCCTGATCAATTTTCTCAGGTACGGTTTGGTAAATTTGCTAATACGGATTTTGTGGTTGTAAGTCTTTGTCCGCTATGTGATCTTGGTTTGGCCACATGAAGATATGGATTCAGTGTTTCAGTCAATAGGGGAGTCTAGAAGCAATATTCAAGTTGTCTATGGTGCAACATAGGTCATCTGTTCGACCTATGGAATCAGCCGCCGATGCTTGCATCAGGATAGGATACCTACATTGCACCCTTTGGGATGCGGCCATTCCACGGACCACGCGTGAACGTGGGATTGTGCACCAGGCTGCCCTTTTAGTGTTTGAGCCAATTCTAGGCAATATTATATCAAATAGGTGGACACATCAAAATTTGTGTGGATTAACATTGATCCCCAATCATAGTTGTGGTGTCTGTCTATGAGAAACATTTATCCTGCTTGTGTATATTTGTAGTTTGTTGTATTAAGCTTTATGGGATTTCTTCCT
This sequence comes from Nicotiana paniculata, assembly GCA_005239505.1. Taxonomy (NCBI): domain Eukaryota; kingdom Viridiplantae; phylum Streptophyta; class Magnoliopsida; order Solanales; family Solanaceae; genus Nicotiana; species Nicotiana paniculata. The sequence continues at coordinate 1,493 of MDKI01160812.1, read as the reverse complement.
TTTGCTTTTCTCTGGAGAAGTACTGTGGAATTTGATATAAATTGATCACCTTTTGGAATCATTTGACGTTAGTTTTTTTGAAGCTTTCTTGATCTGTAGCATTAGTACAAAGAGTTGGTTCTTTTTGAAGCTTCACCTAAAATTAAATGTTAATGCCTAGTAATATCATTGGACAGAATAGCCATGTATGCAGCAGTTTTTCTTGCATTACTCTGGCTGTAGCTATTGTTTTATTTTTTTATTTTTTTTTTTGTGTTTTTTTCATTGTTGTTTCAGTTCTAAGAAGCAGATCCTTGGCATAACTGGTAAAGTTGTTGCCATGTGTTCAGGGGATCACGGGCACGAGCCGTGAAAATAATTTCCTGCATGATAAGACTGCGTACAATTGACCCTTGTGGTTAGGCCTTCCCCTGGACCCGCGCATAACAGGAATTTAATGTACCAGGTTGTCCCCTTCTTGTTTTGATTCTAATAATTGCGTAAGATGGTGATTTTGCTGCATTAGGAAGTTTTGCGGCTGCATTATCTCATTCATTATTGTTGGTGAAAGTTCTTCATTGATGAATTACCATCTGATAACTGCTTTGGATGTATAACGTCTAACCTTGAATGAACTCCCAAAGTTGTGGCTTTGTAGTTAATAAAGTTGATCCAACACTAGAATCGAGGTTTAATCTCAGTAAAAACAAAAAATTAGGTAATATTCCCATCTTTCTAAGCTTTAATCGATAAAGTTACTATTGCCTATACTAGTGGGAGATTGCATGCATGTGCAGTGAAACGGTTGAAGTGTGTGCAATATCATTATCGAAAAGTAGGGTGGCGTATGCTGTTGCTGCAATTGTCATTAAATTTTGGGATCTTAGTTTGGCTAGCTAAATAGATTCAGTTTGAGTCAATACTAGTACATTTAATCAAATGGAAAGAGAAAATGAAGTTGACTTCAATCACATTGATACACCTAAGGAGTCGTATGGCTGAGAAATAAGTTATTCTAGGATTAATTATTCCGAGATTAGTTATTACATGATTGGTATCCCGCCCTCCCATAGGGATAAAAGTAACACTATAATTCCGGGATAACTAATTGCGGGATTATATTGCAGTTTTATCCAAACCAAATATAAGATAAACTCATCTTAAATTTAATTCTTGGATTAATTATCCCTTATCTCTCGTACCAAACGAGCCTTGAGTATTTGATTTCGAGTAAATTGATATCTCTATCTTAGTTGTAAAAGTGTCGTATAGCAAAAATTTAGAATCAATGATTGTCTATGTGATTGTTACAATATCTTGAAAGTGTTAGGGTGGAGTTACATGGTCCGAAAAGGGTTTAATTAAATTCATTTCATCGGGAAATAATACAATCTGATTCGTATAAGCAATCTTTTGCGCATATATAAATTGTCAAGTACTTGTTGAAAAAGCAACAAATGATTATGCCTTAAAAACACGTGCCTACATATAGTCATAGACAATAACGTCGTAGT
>ML351599.1:0-21775 GCA_005239505.1 Nicotiana paniculata | reverse complement strand
CGGGACTCTGTCCCGACCTTTATGATATTTATGTACTCTTAAAGGCTTGTAGACATATGTCGTATATATAAAGGATTGTACGGTCTGACCGGCCTATGTTTTGAGTTTATAAAGGATTATGTTGGCCTATTAGGCCCGTATGTCATGTGTATGTAATGATTTAATAAGAAAGATACGTTGCATTGATACTCGGTTGGGTAAGGTACCGGATGCCCGTCGCGGCCCATCGATTGGGGTCGTGAGAGAAGCTCTGGATGTCGAGTACTAGGGTTGTAAGGTAGGAGGTAGTTACGCCTATTTCTACTTCGTGAATATGTGAAGCTAGTCGGATTGAATTTTCGTCTTACAATGCTAGTGGTTAATGTCTCACTAACTCTTTCGTTTTTCATAGTGTCGGGTCTAATTACTGATTATTGCTTTTGTTTTTCATATATTTTCTTATTTTTCTGGTGATGTTATTATTTCTTTGGTTTCTGTTGATGGTACTTATATACTGTCTCTTTTCTCTTTTCGTCTTCTTGAGCCGAGGATCTTTTGGAACAACCTCTCTACTCCTGCGGGGTAGGGGTAAGGTCTGCATACACATTATCCTATCCAGTCATCACTTATTAAATTTTACTGGGTCGGTGTTGTTCTACTATTCTATTTTTTTAAAAGGATTGTCCATTTTATTTTTTCGATCCAATCAATTGCCTAAAAATATTATTTCAACTATTAGATTATCTTATTACTAGGACTTAGTGGCCTCTTTGTCACGATAAGTGGTCCAATCACCATTAGATCTCTCACGGAACTTCACAAAAAAACTGTATATCTTGAAAAAATAAGTCAGATAAGACAAAATAGAATAGAGTATTATGACATTATAGCAGCAATAAGTGTAAATTATCTACTTCCAACACTGTAAAGATCTTTATTTAATAAAAATAAAATAAAATAAAAAAGGTGTAGAGATACATAAACGAAAAGCATTCTAATTACAAAACAGAAATTTTGTTTAAAAGTTACAAATGACCTTTGATTTTTAGCAACGACCAAAAGAATTTCCCCCAATAATAAACAAAGATAATTTGAATATACAGTTATCTGATTTTGATAATGTTAAAGAACTTATGGCCTATGGAACCTTTTGCTGTCACCACACCCCATAATAGAAGTAGGCAATTTTCCAACCTTCTCAATCCCTTCTTCAAAAACAACTCCCATTCCCATGAAGAAATGTGACTCAATATGGCAATGAAAGGCCCAAACTCCTGGATTATCGGCCCGAAACCGCAGTGCAGTCCATCCATAAGGATGGACTGGGATTGTGTTCTTCATAATTGGGTTCACAAGGTTGTAATTCTTTGGGTCAATAGATTGGTTAAATTTACCATTACCATAGCCCATGACCCAAAAGTCATGCCCATGTAAATGCCAAGGATGTGTCTCACTGTTGTTGGGATTCATTGTGTTGGCATTTTGCAAAATGATGTCCACTGTTGTGTTGAATTTCAACCTGTAAATTGAGTTGCTAGTTGTGGCATTCACATTCTCCTGGACACCGAAAATGTCGTAATTCTCGTGGTTATAGTTGTCCGGTGGAGGGGTTTGCTCGAAAGTATGCAATAAGTTGTGCTTAAGGGCGATCAGATAAGGCGTATGGGGCATGTTGAATGATACATTATTGACAGACCAACGCACGAAACCATTAACCCTGTTTTGGGTATTGAGCATGACGATGACCCTGTCCGATGTTTTAGGAGGAGCATGAATGAAATCCTTGTGGGATTTGATTGCAACACTCTGAGCCACTCTCGGGGCAACGTCGTTCCAATGGGGCCCTGCGGGTGGTACAGTAGGAGGGTTTCTCCTAGGATGGTTTGGGTAGTAATTGATAATGCCCAAACCATTAGGAGTGGCACTATTCCTGCTGACGATTTTAGTACTTGCCCAATAATTTCTTGAAGGATCTTGATCAGCTTTGATTAGGACTGAGTATGTTTCTCCTGAATAAAGAAAGAGCTTTTGTACCACAAATGGCTCCACATAGTGACCATCTGCCTCTACAACTGTCATATTATGCCCCTGCAATGCAAAACTCCATTAGTAACAAACTAATTTTTTCTTTTTTTTTAATAAATTTGTTTGAGTTGTTGAATTGTGATTAGTGAGAAAATTACCTCAATTTCAAAACTTAGAGCAGAAAGAGCAGTCAAGCTGCCAATTCTAAGCCTATAAGTCTTGCCAGGAATAACAATCAATGAATAAGGTGAACATTGAGGATTTGTAGCATTGCAAAGAGTAACATCTGTGCCTGGAGTAGAACAATTGAACCTTCCTCTTCCATGAATCAAGAGTGACTGAAACAGAAAAAGAAAATAATATTAGAAACATTATCAGAAAAATAGAGCAAGAAATTATTGAATGTTACATAATTACATTAATTTAATTACCTGAGGTTCACCAACCCAAACAAAAGGTAAAGAAGCAAGACCAGTAGCTTGTTCATAAGTACTCTTATGGTACCAATCAGTGAGAAGAATGTTTCTATCATAGTCATATGAAAATGGCTCTACAACTCCATTTGGAACTAATACTTTGATCATTCCTTGTAACCCTGCTTGTCTTTGCATACCATAATGAGCATGGTACAAATATGTTCCAGGCTGCACAAAATTTGCAAAAAAATTTACTTCAAAAATTGATATTACGATATATAATTCTATACCTTAATAATTAATAATAATAAATAACTTACCCTATCAACAACAAATTTGTACACAAAAGTATCCCCTGGAACAACCGGACATTGTGTGATTCCTTCGGTTCCATCAGCCCATGGTGTTCCAATCTGCAATGAATATATATATATATATATATAAAAAGGTTTTTTACATAAATATTTTTTACTTTTCTTAATCGGTATACATAGATTATGCATTGATTATACATATATTATACATGAATAATACTTATATTCCACATCCGCATGCTATTTTTAGTTTAAGCGGTTGGATGGACGGCTATTTATTTATTGATAAAACACTTAATGAAAAAATTAAAAGAAAATGGGATATTTACCTGTCTAATACCATGCCAATGGATAGCAAGATTTTCAGTTAACAAGCTATTTTTGACTTCAACAACAATAGTGTCACCTTGTTGAGCAACAATGGTAGGACCTGGAGTTTTACCATTGATGCTAATGGAAAGTTTCTTGAAACAATCTGGGGATTTGTATTCATATTTAACCTCCCATTTATGATGTCGAACTCGAGCTTCAACTGAAACAGCAGTTAAAATTAACAAGCATAATACCAGAAAGTTTACCAAATGACCTTGATGAAAATTATGCTCAACCATTGTGGATGAGCTTGAAAACAATTTGAACTAAGGTTTTAAAAGAAGCAAACAAGAGAATTCTTTGTTCTGTTCTTTTACCAAGTTTTTTTTTATGTTGATGATTTGCTGCTAAATATGTTGTGTAGTGTGTATTTATATATAGTTTCTTAATAGATTGGTCAATCAATAATGGCAGCTTCTCTGACCAAGACAACGTGGGAGGGAGTGGGTAATACTCGTTTTCTTCATTCTTNGGGGGGGGGGGGGGGGTTAAGGGAGATATTGATTTTAATCTAAAATCTTTGTTAATTGCAAAAGTTGGAAATTTTCTTGGGTAAAGAAAGAAATTTCATTTGGTTAAAAAAAGTTCTAGTGAGACTGACATTTCGTTGAAAAAATTTGACTTTTGTTAAGCTTAGGGCACATCAATACTCTTTTTTCCTTCTCTTTTAATAAAATAACAGTAATTTTGCACGAATAAACTCACTCACCTTATTGTTTTTAAGCTCAAACAAAGAACAGGTGTTGTGGTAAGCCGGCAATCAACGTAAAACTAGTTAATTTATGTCAATTTTTTACAATATAGAATATATGATTAGGACATGCTCACCTAAGTTTGTGCTATAAATTGCATCTCAACATACTTGGAACTAATTAAGACATAGTAATTATTATTGTTATTTTAAAAAATTGATTTTGGTTTTCTTTTTCCATTTTCCAGTGTATATATGTCAATCTTTTCTAGAGTACGCAGTTAGCTCATGTGGAGTTATTTAGAAAGATTCTTTATCTCGTGCTCCTCTTTCGTGCATTTTTACTCGTTCATTATATTAAAAATATACGTTAACCTTTATTTATCCATTTTAGCAAACAAAGACAAAAAGATAATTTTTTTTTTGTTTTACCCTTGGTATTAATTATTCATTTCTTAAATCATTATATAAGACTTTTTAAAATGCTATCATTATTATGAATAAAATTATAAAATATATACTTCCTTTACTTTTTTTTTAAAAGGAGTGCAAAATTAAAAGTGGACAATTAAAAATGAATGAAAAGAGTATTTGGTAATAAAAATCTCATAGGGTAAAAAAAAAAGAATATTGGGGTTTAATTTTTAACACAAAAATTATTTTTTCAAAAAATAATAAAATCAAGTTTTTAAAAGCTGACTAAAGGTTTTAAATACTGGAAAGAGAGTAACTTTATAAAAACGAAAATTAAACTTATATATAAGGGCTGAATTATTCGTCTTGACCGCAACTTATGATCCTGTGATTATGCGTGAATGAAGTTGTTTGTGACTTTGTAAACCTTCAATTATTATTTATTTTCCTATATTTGCAACTTTTGAATGAAGCATAGCAGAGAGCACATGGGGGGTCGAGAATTGTAAATTGATTTAAAAGGAAGAATTCCATGTGAAACCGCGTTATCAAAGTCATCACATATACAGAACGGTAAAGGATATCTTTTGTATATTATTTCTAAAATTATAGCCTAAAAAGTAAATATTTTATTCAACGTCCACGAGGTGTAAACTAAGATCCACTTAAGGAATGTGGCTTTTTCTTTTTTTTCCTTTTGGTCGTTGGTCCCTGATCTTTACCTTTTTTATATTCGTAGTGACGACAAAACAGGATTTGATCCTTACATTTTGTACTTATTAACTGAAATTAATGGGAAAAAAGAAAAGGTGCAGAATTTTAAGCTTTAACCAGTGGAGGATTATTCTCCATCAACATTTTTTGGTGAAAAAAATTAATTCGAAACTTTTTTTTCATTAATTCACAAAAAATTAATTATATTTGCGGATTACTTACACTTAGAGTCTATTATTACTGGTTGTATCTTTTGCTTCGGTTATCCTATTATCATGCTGTTGTTATTGCTTGTTGTTACTTATCTTTTTTACATGGCTTTTCTGTTACTATATGATACGGAATCATATCGAAAATACGGATAGCAAAACACGCGGAATAAAATTTAAGAGCTAGACCTACAATCGGTTGGATGAACAAGAACCAAATAGGATATGAAACCTAATTAATTACCTCTATGAACTCACTCAATTGTAACCCTAAGATATGAACATAAGAGCTAGACCTACAATTGATTGGAAGAACAAGAACCAATTAGGATATGAAGCCTAATTATCTCTATGAACTCAATCAATTGTAACCCTAAGCTATGAAACCTTCAAGAGACTGGCAACTCTTGAAAACCCGGACAACGTAATTAAGCAGAACATTCACTACTAATTGCTCACCAACTAAGACTAATCTATCACTAGTGAAAGCACAAATAAAGCAATAAAAGAATTAAAGACATAAACATAAATGCATTAATTAAAAGATAAGGACAGCATGTGAGACTTGCATGTCTTCAAGTTTATCATTCATCAAGTTTACTCAAAATAAAAACCTAAAGGGCTATTTATACTAGAGAGAGCATTTGGCTACAAATGACCCAAATACCCCTAAGTTAATTCTAAGGAGCTAAGTGTAGTCAATTATTACAAGTATAGCCTTCTTGATCTTGACTCCTTTAAAGCACTCCAATGCTACGATGTTGACTTGGAAATCATTAGGCATGCTCATCCGGCATATATCACTATATTTTTTTTCAACTATGACGTGGATATGTTTTTTCTAAGCCGAAGGTCTATCCGAAACAAACTCTCTGCCTCCAAAAAGCATGGGTAAAGTCAGGGACGGATTTATATCCCATTACATGGAGCACGTGAACCCATGATCTCTCCACCAACCTAAGTATTACGAACATATTTTCTAGAGTTGATCTAATATTATTAGCCGGCACTCATGTTCCAAAGAGGCTAAATGGTGCATTTGGTTGAATGTTGAGTTATTTACGTAGAGGCGCAAGGAACAATTCTCACATAATATATACTTTCTTTTTTCTCCTTTCTTTTATGGTGCACCATATTATAAAAATTCCTAGATCTGCCTATAGGTAAAGTCTGCATACATAGTACCCTTCACAAACCCTACTTGTGAGTTACACTGAATTTGTTGTTGTTGTTATTATTATATCTTCTATTTTAAGCTATCAATACCACCAAAACTTATTTTTTAATGGTTTCAATAAAAGTTTATCATACAATAACGTAAAAATAGCACGGACCAACCAGTTATCGGACTGGTAATTAAAAATAGCTAGCGTTTGTGAAGTCGTTGAAAAATAGTCATTGCTTTGCTGAAACACGAAAAGTTCTAGCATAATATGCTGGATTATGGACCTCATATGTATAAACTGGGGCTTTTGCATATATACCCGGTTTTGGGATCACAATTGAACTTATACTCAGTTTGCAAAAAAATTTGCAAGTGTACCACTTTACGATCAACTTCAACTTGTTAGGTCTGAAGCTAAAAGAAAAAATTGCACTTCAAATGCACTTAAGGCCAAATAGGTCTGAAGTGCAACCAATAGTTTCATCACTTAAGGCCAATAAGTGTAAAGTGAAAAATTACACTTCAGATGCACTTAATGCCAAAAACTCTGAATTGCAACAAACGTTTTCATTTACTTAACGCTAATAAGTCTTAAGTGAAAATTTACACTTAAGATGCACTTAAGTCCAATAAGTTTGAAGTCAAAAATTGCACTTCAGATGCACTTAAGGCCAAAAGGTTTGAAGTGCAACAAACGTTTTGCTACATTTAAGGCCAATAAGTCTGAAGTGAAAAATTGCACTTCAGATGCACTTAAGGCCAAAAAGTCTGAAGTGTAACAAAGGTTTTCATTCACTTAAGGCCAATAAGTTTGAAGTGAAAATTGCCCAAAAACAGAAATTTGTTCTTCGAATTATAACAATCCATACGATTTAATACCTAAATCTACTCCAAATAAGATCAAATTTGAAACATAACCTCCAAATATCATCAGGAACAAACCCCAATTATCAATTTTTCAAAACAACAATAAATCTAATGAACCCATTTTGCAATTAAGAAAAATAAGAAGAAAAGAAACCCTAAGCAATAGTAAAAAATAAAGTGTCATATATAACAGCTTACCATTGTAAAACATCATAAACTACATTAAAATATATTCACGAGCACCATATAAAATCATTATAAGAATAAGAAAAAGAAGAAGAAGAAGAAGAAGAAGAAGAAGAAGAGGAGGAGGAGGAGGAGGAGGGGAGGAGAAAGAGGTCTGAAATTGTTTAAAAAGTGGGTACAAGTTAAAACTTTTTTAAAAAGTGAGTGAGGTAAAATAGGGGCGACCAAATAGGACGTCTCGTGCAATTTCCAGCTTATTATGTTGAAACTCTATCACACGGAAAGTTCCAACATATGTCGGATTATGGAATTTCTACATATAAACGTCCAACTTATTATGATGGAATTTCAGCACATTATAAAATTCCAACATATTATGTTGAAAGTCAGATTGTAAAAAAAATAAATTGAATTCCAGCATATTATACTAAAATATTTTTAAATTTTGAAGGATATATTTATTCAAATTTTATTTTTATATGAAAAGTGACTAGATTTTGATAATTTTAAAACTTCGCCTATTTTTCAATTAACATTTGTAAAGATGGCTATTTCTGATTTTTACCCCCAACAACTATGGTTCGATTTTCACGATCTCTCTTCCTCTTCCCTCATGTAATATAAAATAAAGAAGTGATCTTTGAACATTTTTGGGCCTACAATTTGGAAGTCAACTCAACTGATTAATTTTGATGGAATTATGCAGTTCATTCAGATATTAAATATTAAATATTAAATGATTTGCTTAATAACCAACGCTAGATATTGGATTTTAAATTTGTGCAATTCTGCGTTTTTTATATCCAATAACTCAATTCAAATTAGGGATATTAGTTAACAACCTAATTGACGTTTTTGAAATCCAATAACACCCTTCATCCAAAAGAATTTTTCTCGTCCAGTTCATCCAAATTTGCTCTATGCTGACAAATGTTATCTATCTATTTTCTTTCTCTAGACATTCATGCTTTTAGTATGTTCTATTTCTATTCATATTTTTGGAAGGGGTCAATGTTATCCTGTAATGATGATTCTCCAAAAGAAGGAAAAAGCGATATGTTGGTTGGAGATCTTCAAAGATTATGAATATGATTGTCGCTATTAATTTTCTATAGATATCATATAAATAATTATTTTTTATAGTTATTATTTAATTGTTATGATAGCGTATTCGTTGCATTCGCATTGCTGTATTCATGAATACAGCAACAAAAATTGCCTAAAACTCATGATAGTCCAGATATGCGCGCATGTATTCACGACATGTATTCATGAATACAGTAGTAAAAAACGCATACAATCAGGGCAGCTCAGTTGTACGCGCATGTATTCACGTGTATTCGCGTTGTTGTATTCATGAATACAATAGTAAAAAGCGCATACAATCAGGGCAGCTCAGTTGTACGCGCATGTATTCACATGTATTCGCGTTGTTGTATTCATGAATACAACATTAAAAAGCTCCTAAAATCAGGGCAGTCCAGTTGTATTCACATGTATCGCGCCATGTATTCATGAATACAGTAACGACAATCACCTTAAAAATAGGTATGTTCAGCTGTCTAAGAGAGAGGAAAAACATAAATAGCGTATTTCATGTCTTGTTTCATGCCTCAATGATAGTATATACCATAAATACTTATTTTGTTGTAAAATATAAAAGGTAGCTATAGAAAATAATATTTTGAAATAATTTTGATTTATAATTAATATGGTGCATACATTTGATATAGGAGGTAAAATTTTCATATATATATATATATATATATATATATATATATATATATATATATATATATATATATATATATATATATATATATATATATATATATATATTATAACGGAAAAACCGAAACTATGAATATCGTATACATCATTTTGATGCTAAGAATATATTATCATGATCTTGAACAATTCACCCTTCTTTCTATTTTTTGTTTTACTAAATCAATGTCACATGGTTTGAAAACCCCGTCTTTTGTAATCGATCAGATGGTTCGCTATACACATTTTTGTCTCATTCTTTCCTGAATATGTTTTGGTAATTTCTAATCATTATGACTGGATTGGTTTATCCTAGTTTATTAGCCATTCGTTACAAAGAAAACTCGACCCGTATATACCTAAACGCATGTTTTTCTAATTAATTTAGAAAATGGTTGTTGACCATGTACTATAAAGTATCAAGCCTCAGAATATATGTAATATATTGTATAACATGCACAAGTAGATATTTGGATTTTTGTGGATCCTCACAAGTTCCGTTCTTGTTGTAAATTGAAAATTAATATGCCTAACCATGGCCATTAGTCCTTCAACTCATTTAGAACTATGCATAATAACGAACTTGCTAAATAAATCTCTCATATAGTTCAGGCAGGGGAAAACTTATGAGTGAATTATCACTAGAATCATTTTGATGTAATTAAAAGATTTTGCGAAAATAATTGTTCAATTTTTTTTTTGGTTTCCCACCCGGTGTCCGGTACCACATTAGGGTCCGATTAAATTCAGATACGCGCCGAGAAATTTCACATTTGGGGGTAAAGCGCTCCTTAACAAAGACGAATTCATACTCTGGGACTCGATCCCGAGACCTCTGGTTAAGGATGAAGGAATACTTACCACTCCACCACAATAATTGTTCAATTCAATGATCTAAAAGTTGGAGATATATACTTTATTATATATGGACTATGTAACACGGCTTAGCTGCTGTCAAGCATTTTAATTTGATTAATTCAAAGTCTTTATCCACATTTTGAAGCAACGTCGAGGATTCAAACGCAAGTTCTTTTCGTTGAAAACGTTGATTTCTATGCCTGTGTAAAGTTTTCAAGAAGTCCAACAAAGTTCGCATGAAAATATGTAACTTCAACAAGATATTTTCTGAAAAAGACGAAGATTGAGCATAAACTGTTTCAGGTTACAATTTTTTTTGAAGACAGAAACTTCATTTGATGATACAATTATGGAAATCTTTCAAAAAGTTATAGGGTAACGTGTCAAGTTACATACTGATTACAGTTAGGGGCGGAGCTAGAGTTCTAGTTACGGATTCGGCAGAACTCAACAACTTTGACCAAAACTCAATATCTATATTAAAAAATTTATTAAATATATATTATAAATAATTTATCCAAAATATAATAGCTACCTTTTCTAGAATCTAAAATCTATAAACTTAATATTTTGAATCCACCTCTAATTGCAGCAAAGTGGATTAGTTAAAGAATACTAAATGATACTATCAAATTAAACTCATCTAAATTTATATTCATAGGCACATGATGCACAAATGTGCGCTACAAAATGTTATTTTTGGTCTCGTTTATTAATTGTTACACCCACTAGGGACGCATTCTGCCTGTGTAGTTATAGCAACCAAAAAAAAAGAGGAAAAATAAAATATAAATGCGAAAGACCCAAATATGCACTAATGTAATTTAAATGGTAGAAATATTTTCAGGAAAATTTGTATTTCACAAAATTGAGATTGAAATTCCCCATTGAATTGCATTTTTTTAACTGAACTAAAACGTTATTTATCAACACAGGAAATTCTTTTGTTTTCCGGCCAAGGCAATAGGATTCTTATCAATACCAACCGGGTAGTGAAATGATAAACCACATACAATATAATTAAAGTGAGAGTATTGATAGTCCGGGCAAAACGAAGAATATTGAGAATGACCCCATATTATCTAGTGGATCATTGACCCGCTCCAAGTCAAACCACGTCCAAGAGATGCACGCTAAGGAGGTGCATGATCTTCCAAGTCAAACAGTGTGACACAGCACCAACAGTTGGCTACGGTTCAAGAGGGGCCTGAAAAGCTGAAGAAAATAAGCTTCTGGAATTCGTCACGGTTCAGTTGTGTGTTACAGTTGAGGTTATGGTTGAGGCTACAGTTTTGCCTGACGAGTTTTTTTGGGACATTAACTCTAAAACTTTTCCTATTTTACCCATTGGGTATTTATAACAGCCCAGGGTTATTTCAATAGGAACCTAGCATATTTTGACACAAGAAAAGTCTTGAGAGAAATTTGGAACCTCTTGGTTCAAGTTCAATTTGGGATTACCTGTTTTCAAGACTTGGGTTCTTGAGTATAATCTTCTTCTCCTTTCTTTATATCCAGGGTTTCTAATTTGTCATTCTTGGGAGTCGGTCAGATAGTATTTTGATTGTTGCTTGAGATGTTCACTTAGGGTTCAAGATTTTCTTCTATACTTCATTATTCAGACTACTTTGATAATCTTAATCAAACCTATCATTAATTTTGCTTAATTATTATTATTTTCGTATTCAGCTATTTTATTTATCCCGGATCATATCAATTGATATCAGAGTGAAGGCTCGAGTATGGTTCTAACAAACTCACGTCTCCCAGTTTTGAAATCAAGATTCGAAATAATTAAAAAAAAGTACAGTTCTTATTTTTGACAAAACCTAGCCGAGTTGATTACAAAAATTGTTCTTGAGTTTCAAAAAAAAATACTAGAAAGGAAATTATTGAAGTGTTCTTGTTGATTGTTGGGGAAAGACTACTTTTGGATAAGAAAGATTTATTGGGGATTCTTGTTAAGAAAGAGCTAGTGCTAGTTCGCATTAAATTATTTTTAATATTTGAAATTGACTATTTTTTTCGTGCCAATTCGATCGTGTTTTTCTCGTTATTTTCGTAGAAATTTCTTGGCTCCCGTCCTTAATTTTTGAAAGTCCGTTCTTGATTACATAACTCCACTCTTAAATTACTTTAAAAAAACTCATTCTTTGATAGGTGATTTGTGAGTTGAGCTCGAACGTTGAGGATTTTTAAGGAGTGGGCAGAGATTATACACGAGTGAAAAGTGAAAACTCATAAATGTGAGATAAAATACAAGAGGTTGAGTGGGCTTGTTTGAATCATTTATCTTTCCCATAAGCATGTCTTTTGCATATTCAAGCGATTTGGATGAAAGAATGTTTGAATATAGTGATGACGAATGTTGGGATTCCTATGATGAAGATGATAGAGGAAGCAGTTCATGTAATTCTTTTGAGAAGTACGATATGTATATTCCTTATCATGATTCAAGTGAAGACTCTAGTGATGACGAAACATGATATGTTCCTTATCATGATTCATATGGTTATGATTCGTACGAGCATATTACGAACAAGTATGATAATCATCATGTTAGTTATGGAAGATATGGAGTTGAATCAAGGAACATGAAAGAAAAACATGGAAAAATATTTTACAAAGGTAGTGGGGTAAGTTTGATCTTTAAAAACTATAAGATATCGATACTATTCTTTGAAGGAATTCATGGTACGAATGCCTACCTTAATTGGGAGAGCAAGGTGGACAATGTCTTTACATCTTATCCATGTTCGGAAAGTAAAAGATTAGTGTTGGTTACTAAAGCACTTCATAGGAATGCTTCTTTGTGGTGGTACATCCGTGAAACTACCTGTAAAAGCACTTCTTGTCCATCCATTGAGACTTGGGATACAATGAAGTTTCTTTGAGAAGCAAGTTTGCACCTTTAGGCACAAGAAGAATAGGACTTCCAGGGAGGGAAAATCTATTTGTTTTAATTACCCAAGAACATCAAAGCATGGAAGCTTTCCAAAAGGAGAGCTTCTAATGAAAAAGTCTTCTTCATGTTTAACTTCATCTGGAACAAACAAAAGTGATCAAGCGAGACAAAAGAAAGAGAGGAGTAGGGGGAGTGACAATTCACAATTTAATAGAGGCAAAAGGAGAGATTGAGAGGAGTAATGTGAGAGAGATGTCAAAAGAGAAAATTTCGAGTGAAAGTGGAGAAGAGGAGTGTTGCAAAAGAAAGTTTAAGAGAATATACTTCTTGTCTTCATTCGGTAGGAAACCATGGAAGATTCCACTATTTCAAGTGGCGAGGGAAAGCCAGATGATACAATATTAAAGCATAACGATCCATTATTAAGCGTAAGAAACAAAGGTAAACAAGAACTTTTGGGAATAATTCAAGGTATAATGACTAATCATAACTCCTTTTCTTTGAGAGAATTTGATTCTTGTTTAAGTGCTTGTGTTAACTAATTCTTGTGAGCCTAGTGAATCTTTACTTTTTGTGCAAATAATGAAGTTTGTTGTGATGATTCACTAGTTGAGCTCAATAGTAGGGATAACAATCACTCATATGAGTCTGAACTCGATGGTCTTATGTGGGGTGGCCATGTGAATAATCTAGTTTAAAGAGGAGGGAAAGTTGAATGTGCACCTTATTCTAAGGGGATTGATGTTTTTAAGTGGAGACATCACTCAAAGTACTAATGGCCATGACTTTGTTGATTATTTGTTTCAACTTCATAGTAATGATTGTGTTATTGAACGAACTTCCTTAATGAGTGAGTTTAAACTTGTTGATTCTTCTTCTCATGAGAATGATATGATGTAATGTGATGAGAGCAGGGTACAAGAAAAAGTGAATGAGAACCGCAAAGAGAGCTCAAGTTGCATGAATTTTCTTCATGTATTATTTCATTAACTATTTCTTGTTTAGTATTATTTCTCCCTTTATACAGGAATTTGAAAAGGATTATGAGGAAAAGTACAATGATGAGGATGCGAGTGGTCAAGTTAAGACATATTATTCTAAGCCCTTATGTGATGAGGAAATAAAACAACAAGTGCCAATAAGAAAAATGAGGCCCATGGAGATTTTGGTTACTTAGATACCATAGGGATTGAGTTGAAAGAAGAATATAGTGGCTCAATTTTAGAGGAGAATGTCAAGATTGAAAGCTGCATAGACGAAAAGGGAAGTAAACCATTTGACATTACTTCTAGTGTTTATATCTTTACCTATTTAGTTATAATTTTGATGAGTCATTCTATTTAGTTTACGCCAAGAGATCTATGTTGAAACTAGAGTTAGATCCTTTTGAGGATTGGCATGACATTTGTTTAGGACCTAGAGATTCTATCTTTTGGAAGAGGTATACATGTAATTGGGTCAAGTGGATGCATGGACACTATCTTATATTGCTTTACCAAATAAGTATTGTTTATCATCTAAGTTCTACATCTTATTGTGGTTCTTCTGTGTTGTAGGCCAAGATTCGAGGAGAAATTTTTTTTAAGAGGGGGAGAATGATATGATCCTGGATAGTCCGGGCAAAACGGAGAATATTGAGAATGACTCCAAATTATCTAGTGGACTGTTGACCCGCTCCAAGTCCAAGAACGTCCAAGGAATACACGCTAAGGAACTGCATGATCTTCATTAATTGACTAGAATATGTTTGGAGAGTTACTTGGAGGATTCATGTAAAGAATATCATGTTTGGAGTCTTGACAATTGAAAAATCAAGACCCCGGCCAAGTCAAACTGTGTGACACGGTTTCACCAACCGTTGACTACGGTTCAAGAGGGTCCTGAAGAGCTTAAGAAAATAAGCTTTTTGGAATTCGTCACGGTTCAGCTGTGTGTTAGGGTTGGGGTTACGGTTGAGGCTATGGTTTACTCTGACGAGTTTTTTTAGGACATTAACTTTGAAACTTTTCCTATTTTACCCATTAGGTATTTATAACAGCCTAGAGTTATTTCATTAGGAACTTAGAATATTTTGACACAAGAGAACTCTTGAGATAGATTTGGAACCTCTTGGTTTGAGTTCGGCTTGGGAATACCTATTTTCAATACTTGGGTTCTTGAGGGTAATCTTCTCCTTTCTTTATATCTAGAGTTTCTAATTTTTCGTTCTTGCGAGGAGATCGCATAGTATTTCAATTGTTGCTTGAGACATTCATTTAGGGTTCTAGATTTCCTTCTATACTTCATTATTCAGACTACTTTGATTATCTTAATCAAACCTATCATTAGTTTTGCTTTAATTATTATTATTTTCATATTCCGTTATTTTGTTTATCTCAAATCATATCATTAACACGTAGTAATAGACACACGTACCTAAGTTAGATTTGAATCCAAGATCTTCTCATTTTAGGTTTTAATTAACGTCCTCGGCTACTTAAGAGAATACAATTCCATGTAAATTAACAGCGGTCATACAAAAAGAAATCCGATGCTTTTCTTTTTAAAATTCAGATTCGAGAATAGGTAATCATGAGATAGTGGAGTGCCATATGGAAATTTTCAAACATAAACTCACTGACATATGAAAGCCAACAGAAATCTTCCCTCTCATTGACCTTGGTGAAGACTACTTCACAGTCAAATTTGAAAAAGAATAAAATATAATCAACGCATTACAAAACGGGTCGTGGTTTATCTTTGGCCACTTTCTATCGGTTCAACGTAATTTTGTACCATCAAAACCAAACAATCCCTTACAGCAATATGGATAGACTCCCATAACTCCCCGTTGAATTTTACGATGAACCAATTCTGAGGAAAGTAGGAAACACCATTGGAAGGCTTCTTAAGGTAGATGTTTGCACATCCGCAGCTCTGAGAGGCTGCTATGCAAGGCTTTGTGTGGAACTACTGTTGATACCCAATTTTTCTCAAAAAAATACTCAAGCTCTCATTGCACATCATGCAACTCCAGCTCCACCCCCTCCCCAAAACATGACACAATCTCACACCCAAGGAAATCCACCAAACCAAGAGGAAATGATGGAGGAGGCAGTGGAATGCCCCATCAGCTTAATCCCAGAATCAGTGATAGAAGATTCAAACTTAGACGAGGTAAAAGTGTTCATCTTTGCAAAGATGCAAGAACAGAGGCAAGTGCTCAAATGTCCAGTGGCACTCTACAAGTGCACGATGGACATCCGACCACTAGCAGACCCAACAGTAGGACAACATCCCATGATCTTAGTTCTGTTCCGGAGAAGGAACCCAGTATATGCACCAAGGGTGCTGGAGAATGGGGATCTTCAAAATTGGACGATCAATATGAATAGGCCCATATCATTCATTATTTGGAATGTCCGTGGAGGCAACAACAACAACTTCAGGCTAAACTTAAGGGAAATGGTTGAAATGCATCGCCCTTGCATGGTCACTCTGCTGGAAACCAAGATGGATAACCACATGTCTCTTCTAAACCCTTTTGGTTTTTCCAACATGATTGAGATTCCATCTGAGGGTCAATCAGGTGGGATGGTTATCCTATGGGATCAAAACATGGTCAATGTCCATAATTTTGTGCATAGAAGCCAGGAAATCAGTGATACTATTGAGGTAATTCCCACACGTAAAACTTAGATTTTTACTTCTATATATGCTAGTACTAACATTAACCTTAGAAATAAAATGTGAAACAACCTCATTAATATGCATGCTAATTCTAACGGGTGATGGCTAGTAGGGGGAGATTTCAATGATATAATTGACTCATAAGAAAAACTAGGAGGAAACCAAGTTAATAGAAACTGTTCCAAATATCTTTGGAATTGTATTAATAAATGCGGCCTAATTGATCTAGGGTTCAAAGGTTGTACATTTACTTGGACTAACTGTAGAAAGAAAAATAATGGCCTTATTATGGAGAGCTTAGACAAAATTCTAGCCAATAGTGAGTGGCTAAGTTACTTTCCAAATGCCTCCGTAACGCACCTCCCAAAAATTCACTCGGACCATAATCCTCTTCTATTAGAAATAATACCTAAATCAAACACTTCACTTCCAAAACCTTTTAGACTTGAAACCTATTGGTACAGGCATCCTAGTTTCAATCCTTAGTAGCAGAAAGTTGGAAAATAATAACTACCCAGACTCTGCAAAAATCTTCCTAGACAATGTTAAAACATGGAAAAAGGACCTTTGGTGATATTTTTTAAAAAAAGAGAGCAGAATATTGGCAAGAATCAAAGGTATACAAGAATCCAAGCATTATCACTCTAGCAATTTCCTACAACAATTGGAACAATTCCTCCAATTAGAGTATAACAACTATCTAACAATTGAAGATGACTATTGGAAACTTAGAGCTAGAATATCCTGGCTTCAGGAGGGTGATGCCAATACAAAATTCTATCATATCACGGCCACAAATAATAAAAGAAAGAACAAAATTATTTTTTTCAAAAATGAGGAAGGCAAGTGGATCAACGATCCTTATGAAATTATATCCTATAATAAGCAATACTTCAAAATTCCTTCAAAACTACTCACATACCTACTAACTGAAGGACATTCTCCATGATCACACAAGCTTCAATAACATCGACCTAACAACACTGGATAATCCCTTATTACCTTCCGAGGTCACCAATGCAATTTTTTTATTCAAACCCTTTAAAGCCACTGGACCCGATGGGATCCACCCGTTCTTCTATCAAAAATACTGGAAAATGGTGGGACCATCAGTTATTAACCTTTGTCTTCAAATTTTCCGAAACAACTCAATTCCAGAAGATATTAATAACACCTATATATGACTTATTCCAAAAATTCACAATGCAAACAACCTTTAAAACATTTGTTCAATTGGTTTGTTTAATACGGTGTATAAAGCTATTACAAAAATTATTGCAAACCGACTAAAACCCTTCCTTAATGATCTAATTAGTCCTTACCAAGCTAACTTTATCAAAGGAAGGCATACTAGTGACAATGCCATTATAATACAGGAAATAATCAACCAATTCAAAAAGGCCAAAGGGAAAAAGGCTAGTATGATCTTAAAAATTGATCTAGAAAAAGCATTTGACTGTTTGGAATGGTCATTTATCTTTCGTATGCTCAAGTTCTTTAAATTTTCTTTGTCTATCTCCAAATTAATCATGAACTGTATTAGTACCAGCAAGGTAGAAATCCTAGTCAACGGTACTACTACTGAGTTTTTCACACCTTAGAGGCATTAGACAAGGTTGTCCCCTATCTCCCTACATTTTCATACTTTGTATGAAAATTTTCTCTAGGCTTATCTCCCACGAAGTAGACATATTCCAATGGGATCCATTACACCTTAGTCCTCGAGACCCGGGCATATCTCATCTATTCTTCGCTGACGATCTCACTTTAATGGCCAAAGTTAATGAGAAATCATGCATCTCAATCAAAAGATACCTCTCTCTCTCTCGTAAGCTATCATGTCAAAACCTTAACCTTCAAAAATCAAGGATCATCTTCTCGAGGAATTGCAATACTAACTTGGCAAAAGAAGTTGCTGACCTTTTTACAATGAACATTAGCAACTCCTTTGGAAAATACCTAGAGTATCCTATACTCCAAAATAATCCAACACCCAGGGACTACCAATTCATAATTGATAACATGCAAAAAAAAATTAGCTTCGTGGAAAGCAAAATTTCTTAATATTGTTGGCAGAACGACCCTAGCAATATCCTCTCTAAACTCCATACCAAGCCATGCCATGCAATACACACACGTACCCAATAAAACCCTCAGTCAAATAGATCATATTCAATGCAACTTTATCTGGGGTTCTACAGATGAATCCAAGAAAATTCACTATGTAAATTGGGACACCATAACCAAACAAAAAGAGGAAGGGGGTCTAGGCATAAGAAAGGCCAAATCCAAAAACATAATTTCTCTAAGCAAACTTACTTGGAGAATTCTCACTAAACCAGACACTCTTTGGTCCAGAATTATCATATCTACATATGCCAACAAGAGCCTTAAAAAATAATTCTCCTTCATCTGGAAAAGCATCCTAAAAGGATGGTCAATTTGTTCCAAAGGCATAAGGTGGCAACCAGGCATAAACTCGAACCTTGATATATGGAACTCCACCTGGATCCCAAATATTCAAACACTTAGATTACGCATTGAAGGACCTCTTACAAGGTCTGACTCATCACTAAAAGTTAAAGACATTATCTCTAGTAGGAAATGGGACTTATCAAAAATTTCATTTGACATCCCTAAAGATGTTAAAACAAATATTGATCAAATCCCATTGCCTCTGAACCATGGAAGTATTGATACCCCAATATGGAAACTCAACACTAATGGACTCTTCAGTAGTAAGAGCTACCTTAATATCATTAAAGATAATAATACAAACCCACAGCATGACTTCATGTGGATATGAAAACTAAAGTGTCCTAACAAAATTAAATATTTCTTATGGAAATGTCTACACAATCATATTCCCTACTGTCAATACCTCCACCAAATTGGGATCTACATCGACAACATGTGCCCTATGTGTCGAATGGAAGAGGAATCCCCAATTCACATATTCATCATATGTCCAATAACTCAAACCCTATGGTACAAACTAGGGTTTTCTAATCTAAATACCACCATCACTACACACTGGCTAATGCATATTAAAGGTCTTACACCTAGCAAGAACATATCTCACATGGAATGGCATGATTTTCTGGCCTTTGTAATATAGGGAATTTGGTTGAATAGGGACAACAACAATATTAACAACACTACTCATAGACCATTCTTGCAAAAGATCCTTAATCACTCACATGAGTTTCAGTTTATGACCAACACAAATCAACTCACAAAAGAAACAATTCCTATCAAAATTCATTGGCATGCAACTCAAAAAAGCTAGATTAAATTAAACATTGACGGGTCTTTTATGACAAAACACAGTGGCATAGGTGGTGTATTCAGGAACTATACTGGAAAATGGATATTAGGTTTTAACAAATACTATAAGGATTTATTCCCATTACATCTTGAATTGCAGGCACTCCACGAAGGACTTCTACTAGCAATGAGGTTTGATCTATTTCCTATAGAAATAGAAACAGACTCAACGGAGCTAATGAATGCCATCAATAATGGACATGCAACTTTAACTAATCTAATTTAATCATGCAGATCGTTAATGCGCCAGGAGAAGAGTCTTCTTATACGACATAACTTCAGACAAGGTAATGCAATGGTAGATGCACCAGCCAAGGAAGCAAAGAACAAAGAAAACAAATGTTACAAACCAGGAGATGCAAAACTTTGTGCTGACCCACCACTTTTTGTGAAGCATCTTTATGACAGACTTATGCAGGAAAAGTTATTTTGTGAAGCAAGTGTCAACTTCTACTTGTAATTTGCTAAAAACTCTAGGAAATCAATGTGTCACTAGTGGTGACACTTCTTTTGACACAGGGATATATACCCTGGTGCCTTTTGGTACAAACAATATGGGTTGTAATATGTTAACTGCTACTTAATATGCAATATAACTATCTCTTCTTACTAAAAAAAAAAAAAGAGATAGTGGCAAAGATCACNATATATATATATATATATATATATATATATATATATATATATATATATATATATATATATATATATATATATATATATATATATATTAAGAGCGGCTCCGCAGTCATTTTTCCTAAAATTTGTCGAAGTTTTGCGAGTACCAAGTTGTTTGACTCGGAGACATAAATAACTCCAAATTGCGTTCAAGTCTTTGTTCTTTTTTCAATATGAATTGGTCCTTAAAAGCCAAGTCATTGTCTATAAGGCCTAAAATCATAGTAGAATTTTTCACTAGGACTTCTAATAGAATCAAATACATTGTTGATAAGGTTGGGATATATAAAAAAGTTTCTCTTACCTCACCTTCTTGGACATTGTATAAAGTCAACTATAACTTAAAAGACTGGTCAAACTATTTATTAAATCAAGTAAATAATTAAATATTTTCTCCATTTCAATTTATGTAAACTTATTTGATTGAGCATGAAGTTTAAGAAAAAAGAGAAATTTTTTGAACTTGTAATGTAAAATGAAGTATATAATTTTTTGTGGCTATAAATCATTATATAAAGATAAAGTATTTCCAAATAAGGGAAGAAGTCATTCTTTTTGGTAAAAATTAAGAAGAAAATAGGATCACTATATAGTAAAACTACTGACAAGTGACGACCTCTACTTTCTTTTCCAATGCGCAATGAGCACTCAAAAAGGAGTCTGGAACTCAATTAGGCAAAATTGGACAAATAGAACAAAAATAAGTCAAAAAAAATATAGGACCGAACTATGTATAACGCCACACTATATGGCGCTTACACTAACGGTAACTGTGTCGTTAGTGTATAGCGCCACATAGTGTGGCGTTATACATACTGAAATTTTAGACAGACAGGTATAACGCCATTGCCCGGCGTTATACCTATTTTTTTAGGGAAATGTGCCGTCGTGTTTAAGAGTCCCCATCCTCCTTCTTCCCCATTTTTTAATCTTGTTCTTCTTCATTTGGTCCCCCACCCCGATTCTGCCGAGTTAAAAATAAAATNTGATACACATTTTCGGAGTCAAAATTTCAATTTATTCAAGGTATTTCATTTTATTATATGTTGAAACTTTAATAATAATGCATATTTTTTGATTTGTATGTGTTCTATTTCGTTTTTTGTTATTTTTTTGCGAAACTAGTATGTTAAATTTATCCGGTTCGTTTTGTATTTTTTTTTGCGAAACTAGTATGTTAAATTTATCTGGACTTAATAATTATTTTTATATATATGTG
>ML351598.1:0-57462 GCA_005239505.1 Nicotiana paniculata | reverse complement strand
GTATTTTGATACTATTTATTGAAAAATGAAATACTGTTTTGGGTCGAGAACCCGGTATGTTTAAGGACTAAGGGCAAATCGAGAGTGTTTGACTGAGTGAGGCTTTCAGGCCTATATTGTGTGAGGCTTTCAGGCCTATATTGTGAGAGTAATTTAGGCCTATGTTATTATAGCGCTTGGGCTGTAGGAGCCCCTCCGGAGTCGGTACACATCCCCAGTGAGCGCAGGTACCTATTGAGTGATGATTATTGCCCGCGGAGCTGATACTGAGTGATGATTATTGCTCGCTGGGCTGTTACTGAGTGGTTGTGAGAATTCCCGAGGAGAAATTGTTACGAGAAATGATTTTTGCCCGAGGGGCAGATTTATGATGATTTTACTAAGTTTTCAAACTATGATTTACTTCGTTTTCAAACTGATTTTTACGGAGAGTTTTACTGAGATATACTGATATTACACTTGTTTCAAAGGATTTTTGGAAACTGATTTTGACCTTATGTATTTGACAAATACTACCTGGTGACTTGGTGTTTTACCGGCTTTTGTGAAATTGTGTATCTGTACTGTGTCTTTTATAATTCTCAGAATGTGATTTATTTTCATTACTAATGAGGTGGCGTACTCGTAAAGACTACATGTGCCTCTGTGCACAGATTCAGGTGACGATCCGGAGCAGTAGTCTTCCTTGCTCGTAGCATCAGTTCACGGGATTTCGAGGTAGCTGCCCAGCGTCCACAACTTCTCCATTTCCCTTCCTTATTTAGTTTTAGCATTTAATACCTAGACTTTATTTAGGACATTAGTAGATTTAGTTTTATTTCGTAGATGCTCGTGACCATGTTGACTCCGGTCTTGGGAGGTTTTTTTTAGAGTTGTTTAGACTATTATTGGGGCGCTAAGACTTATATAAATTATTTTTATGCTATGGTTGCTGTTATTATTGAATTTTGAATTATCATAATCAGACAAGTGCGTAAGTAAGGTGATGGTTGGCTAGCCTAGTTCCACGATAGGCGCCATCACGACCTGTTAGGATTTGGGGTCGTGACAACCGACGCTCAACCGAGTGAACCCGACTGAGCAAGCCTCTTAGATATTTTCTATCCAACTCATTATGATCAAGAATATATGTTATTAATAATTATACAACCGGAAGGTTTTTGTAAATATTTCCAAATTGATCCAATTGTTACCTAATGGTAAGTTCTTCAAAATTACAAAAACTTCTCAATTTGAAGGAACAAGGGTCCAAACACAACATAATCCAGTAACCCTTCCACTACCCATATATAGCACACATAGTGCCTACGGAGCCTCTAATGATACAAAAGAGTGTCATAACAACGCCGTCAATAAGGCTCCGGCTATACCTCAAAACTTTGCAAACATACAAACAAAAAATGTTCTACATGACCCCAGGGAGAAATGGGGCTCACAAAGTCTGCTGGGAGATGATGATGATGCACCACTAGCTGCGATCAACACTTTCTGCTATGGAGCCACCTACATCCATTTAAAGATGTAGCTCCCCCGACAAAAAGGACGTTAGTACTGTCGAATAGTACTAGTATGTATAACTAAACACCATCTCATTAGAAAGACAATAATACAAGAAGAAATAATCATGGAACTAATGGAAACCTTAAACAACATTATAACATCACATTAAGAATCACATAAGCTTTCAAGTAATTTTCATAGCTTTAAATGGGGACATCTTTATTATGAATACCTCATCATTCACAATACCACCGTACTTTTATACGCAGTCCGATCATGACCCGATCGGCTAGGCCGTCCTAGCCTATACATTACCATTTTTCATCGATCATCTCATTTCATATTTCTTTCACATATATCAATCCATCGGCATTAGTGGCCACAATCGTTATATCATATCTTGGCTCTTGGCCGTATTTCATAATACAAGTTCTTTCCCACATTTCACATTATTATCATTTTCAACAAACAAGCCTTTCAATTCAAGATATTGAGTATACACCAGAGCAATTACAGATTGTAGGTAACTAGAGGCCTTCACATACTTTGGCATAACAATCTTTATTCAAGCTCAACTAGAGATACATATTGTACATATATTCTTGCAACACAAGCACGTATGGAATAGCAAATTCTATATCAATAAATTTTGGGACTTACACCAATTGCATGGACATCAAGGGGTTCAATTTCTAAGACGAATGGGCCTTAGCCATACATACCTTGCTTGAGCTTTTCCTCAAATTATTACAATGTTATGGAAATCCTAGCAATCCCAATCTATTTCGAGATATAACAAAACTAAACACAAATTGGGAAGATATTCATAGTCTTAGCTCGTTTGAGCGTCCCATCAAACACTAGGTGTGCATTAAGTCTTTAAGGTTCTTTTATAGAGGATTTCATCAACCTTCAACCCATCCTTAAACATTTTTAGCTCAACAATGTTCCTACACCCGTTGATAACACATGCAAGCAAGATAACAACTCCAATACCCACAAACTTTCTTGATAATTACCCATCTTTAGCTAAAATTCGAAATTAGGGGTTAGGGTGTAGAATCTTACCTCAAGGATGAAGATCTAGTGTGTTTTCCTTGTTAATATTCAAAGATTGGTGTAAGATCTGAAGAATGATTTAATGAAGATCATTTTCTTACTCTAGGGCTCCCTCTCTCACTCTAAAACATCAGATTTTTTTTGCTAAAAAATGACCCATTGCGTATATTTAACGAATTTGGGTCGGGTTATAAAGATAGAAGAATGGATAGTCCAAAATTTTTGGACCGGGCTACAGACCTGGCGTCGCCAGCCTAAATCCTTGTCCAGCCTGGCTTTAGCTTGGCCTCGCCAGCCTAAAACCTGGTCTAGCCTGGCTTTAGCCTGTCCTCGCCAGCCTAAAGCCTGGTCCAGCCTTGCTTTATCCTCGCTAAAGCCTGGTTTAGCCGTGACAAAAAATTTCAACTCTCCAGCGAATTGTTCTACCCAAAACTCAGAAAATACAATTGTATTAGCCTACCTTGACACCATAAAACCTTAAATTACATAGTGAAGTTTTTCGGGGCCTTACATTGAGTCTGTTAACTAAGATCTTTGTTATAATCTTGTATATTGTGTTGCATAAATTTTTTGGTCTATATTGTTGAATGGTATGATCATGCCACACTTTTGGTATGAGGCATAGGTAAGTCTGATTTAGATGTGAGGGTATGACCTTAGTATTGAAAATGTCATGATAAAATTATTTTACCTTAGTACCTACGTCATGCCAGTATTTTTGGTAAAAGAAGGGATATAGTCCGTCAGGATCGGGAACTTTATAGGATTAAAACTATGTAGAGCGCGAGTGATTTCATTATCATTAAGAGGACCATCTAGGGCTTGGAAATCAATAGCACTTAATAAGAAAGAATTAGAGTCGTCATGTATTTTAAGGGATTGTGTTTATTCTGTAGTAAGTTAGTATTTGATGTTGTATCTCACTTTGGTCAAAACACCAATTGCCTACAGAATCTTTTAGAGAGGTTATTCTATTTTTCCTACGTCTATGAAGAGTTGACATATGGAAATTTTTTGTGCTGGCGTCACCCTCGTTTAGCCAAGATAAGCGTGATTTTAATTTCCAAAAATCTTCTTCCAATCTAAGAATACTACTAAAATCGTTAATCAGTTATTTTTCAAGATTTTGGAGAAATATACTAGTGGGATAATGAATAGAAGATTGAATTCCTGCGAGTCTAGCTGGGATTTTTCTTTTGCAATGGAAAATGTTTCCAAAAGTATGTTGATTCCATCGACCGGAAACTTCCTGGAATTTTTTAGTGGTTTCTATGAGGGATGAGTTGTCAGCCCATATTTGATGCACTAATTGATGAAATTATGGGTGTAAAGCCTCATGGTTTCAAATCTAAAAATTTTATTTAGTAAAGGGCGTCTGGCGTCTAAAGTGATTAGGAGAGGACAATGGTCAGAATACGTCTGAGGTAGGTGTTGCACTGTTGCCTCTGGGTATAAAGTTAACGAATCATAGTTAGCTAAAAAATGATCAAGTCGTTCTAGACCATGTCTACATTTACATGTAAAATGACTACCTCTAAAGCCTAAATCGATTAAATTACAATAGTTGAGGGAATTAGCAAATCTGTGTACTCTATTATTACTAATAGGGGGCCCACCAAACTTTTCTCTTGAGCATTATATTTCATTAAAGTCCCCCCTATTAGCTAAGAAGTATGAATAGTGTGATGCAAATTCCCTAACCTATTCCAAAGAGTATTATGTAGTTGATTAGAATTACTAGCATAAATTGCAAATAGTAGCCATTTAGGTTTAGTGGGACATACCTGGACAAGGCAGTGTATTTCTTGTTAAGACATTCTTAGCTCCTCCACAATAATTAGAGCTTCATTCCAGAATACAACCAAACCACCTATGAGTCCTTTAGCGGACACCTGAGACATGTTAGTGAAATTGAAGGCTTCACGAACCTTTCATGATCTTGCATGTATGTCTCTAAGAGGATAGCTAGAACTGGACTATGGTTATCTAGCAAGGACCTAAAATGAAGTCTAAACTCCGGAATATGAGAACCCCTACAGTTCCATACTAGAAAATTCATAATATTATTTGAGGTGTTGACTAGAATCAACGGACTTGGAATCAGGGGATTGACAACATGTGTTGTTGTCTGATCCTGATCCATTACTGGAGGAATCTCATGAAGTGTCAGAATTATGACCGTGGCATATTTTCCTGCCTCGCAATTTGTTGTTACCCAAAAAATTTAAGCTACGTGAGATTAGTTCTGGCAGGCATTTGACAATGAACTTTTTTTCGTACTGTTCATTGAGGTTGTAGAGCTGGATTCCTTTTAACCACAAGAACTCTGTCCTTGTTTCCCTCATCTCTGCTAAGATCTCCGCTAACTCCTGCCTTGTTTATGTGTCTAGTGCGTTCGGAATTGGTGGTGGAGTCTGTGGAGGATTTTCCTGTGGCGTGAGTGTTTCGAACAGAATTCTGGGATTGGAATAGGGAGAAAGGGGGTTGAAAGAGTTGAGGTGTTGAAACCAAGGTGCATAAATCTTCCCCATGTGGTGTGGAGGATAGAACGGTAGAAGATTCATGGTTGAATTCAGATTAGGAGTTGGTGGATACATGGAATATGTCCACTGATTTGGGTTTGAAGTAGAGGCTTGGTGCTCTAATACGAGAGGGGTCTGAGTGTTGTACCACTGATTCTAAGCATATGCTTCCATCCCTAACCTCATCCCCTTCGTTACTTTCTTTGCTGGGTGTGTTGGGTTTTGGACTAGGAGAACAACCTCTTGGTTGTTGATCTCCATGGTGAAAACCATTGCATAGCCCTGAAGGCCCATCTCCAACCGCGACTGAAGTGGAAGGTCGATTGTGTAGGGTTGATGTGTGGAAGTTGTGGACCCTACATGGTTAACCTTGGAAGGTGAAAGAATTGATTGTTGTTATGATCCCTGAGGTATGTGTTGTGGTTGTTGGCTGAAAGCATTGGGCGTTGTAGGGTTTGCTGGAGTGAAGGAAGATGGTGCAGTAGTGGTATCTGATGGAGAGTGTAACGGCTCAGTAGTAGTGATAGTATTTGTATTGTGTTCTATGTGATATAGGGGTGTATTTAGTGAATCAGAAGAAGGGGATTTGGGAGGTTTTGGATTCTCATGATGGTTTTCATATGAAGTGCAATGATTTTGTTTGCATGGGAAGTGAGGTGGGCTAGATTGTTGATGGATGTACGGTATTGTATAATGTAAGTTACTGTTGCTGCTACTTATGTGGATCCTAGAGGGAGATGGTTAGTTTATGGTAATTGGTTGTTGTTGAGTGGTTGTGATGTCGAGTGGAGGGATGATGTGTTGTTGTGGGGGTAGGAAACATGTGTAGCCCTTTACTGTATGGTAGATTTGTAGGTGATAAATTATAGCCGTCAGGAGTAGGAGTAAAATGCTTCTTATTGGTGGAGATGGGCTGTGGGGCTATCCCATTTGTTAGTAGAGAATTGTTGAAAGGTTCTTGCACTGCGTGTGGTGTGGACTGCCTAATTCGGCCAACCCTTATTGGGCTTGTGCATTTAGGTTTATCAGTGTCCATGTGTTGGTCCATGTCAGATATGGCCTGGAATTGGTTAAGGAGTTACTTATTGGGCCGTGTTAGCGAGGATGAGTTTTGTAAGTTTAGATGGCTCGCAGAAGGCCTAATAGTGTTAGGAAACTTACCTAAAGTAGTTTGTTGCACAGTTTGCGCTTCCTTGGAGAAATGACTGTTTTCCATTCCGTTTCTTGTTGTGGGTCGTTAGTGTTCGATGTTGAGGGGTTTACTAGTGTTTTAGTGCCAAGTTGGTCTGGTGGTGTTTGTGTTACAAAGTAACAATTCCAGTTTGCATGGCCAAAGCGCCCACATTTGGTGCAAAGTATATTGAGCCCCTCATAGATGAGTGTATGTTTATGGTGGCCTATATGTATGTGTGTTTTTAGAGGTTTTTCTAAAGGTACCTCAATACATATACGGGCATACTTTCCCCTGGTAGTAGTGGAAGTGCAGGCATCCACCTTTAACAGTTGTCCCAACTTAGAGCCAACCTTTTGTAGTATTTCATGGTCATAAAATTTAGTGGGAAGTTTCGGTAGACGAACCCATATGGATGAGTATGTGAGTTGTGTAGATAAAACTATGAACTTGGGATCCCATTTGCGAACAAATAGAAAATGATTTAGTAAAAACCATGGACCTCCATATAGAGATTTAAACATGCTTTCTTCCTTTTGGAATTTGATAAAGAAGAAATCAGAACGAAGATCAACTAAAGGAAGATCTTCAGTTGGGTTCCATAAGGAAGTGAGCTTATTTTTTAATAACTGATGTGCTATCTTCCTACCAAAGACTTTGATTATTATCGAGTATTTCCATGGAGAATATAAACGGCATTTGTCTTTGGAAGTTATTGCGATAAAAATATCGTCATCATTATTATTGTTAAGACTTTCATCAGAGAGATCGAGTGTAGAGTTTACACTCTGTTGAATATTAGGAGCTGGTGAGAGGTATTTATTGGAGAGCAAGGTCTGAAGAAAATATGCAGGAGCCGTAGTTGGGTTATGATCATCTATTTGCATGGTACCAACGTCAGGTGATTCAGTTATGGAGTTGTGGGAATCAAGTTATTGTATAGAGTCATTCATTGGGGAAAGTGGTTCAATAGATATGTATAAAAGTTTAGTTAGATTTTTGTGGATCAAGGGAAGAAGTTTATGACGGAAAAGTGATATTAGTGTTTAGAGAGAGAAGGTCTCATCTCCTTTCACAATGTGATCCTAACATTAGAAGAAACAATTGGCAATTGGCCTCTAATGTTAATTCCTCTTTTCTTTTACATCTTGTTTGGATGGTTGTTACCTGTTGTATTGTATCATATATATATATATATATAAGCATTTTTTTGTAGGGTTTAGTTCTGATTTGGTAATTGAAAACCTTGATATATTTATTGGTTCGAAAGATAAGCTATTAGTCAATAATGAATTCATTACAAAGATAATTATTTCTTTTTATTTTTCAAGATATTGCGTACAACAAAAATATAGCCAGTTTTCTTGTGCAGTAGAGAGTGTTATATAAGAAGATAAATGAGGATCAAATCTTAAAGGAGGAGGAAGAAGAGAAGGAGCTAATGTAGAGAGCGGAATCAAATGATTATGAGATAAATAATTAGACAATAGAGAGAATTGAACCAATTCACTTTGAATACAAGAAATTCTTCAACTGACCAGTATGAAATTTTAAGGCGTATTGCATCTTCTTTTTTTTTTATCAAAGTTATACATGGATAAAGCAATTAAAATAAAAATTTAATTCGATAAAAAAGAAAAAGCACTTCGTCTATAGACATTTTACAAAGGATAGAATATATCAATTCAATTAACCATGACTACTCTCATTATTAAAAGGGAGAAATAGCTCTTACTTAGGAACTTAATTGAAAATCCTAAGTCAAAAAGTCGAGAAACTCAATGCCATTATTCTTGAACAACTTGAAGTCAAGCCTTCTTTTCACACTATAACGGAAATAAAAATAATGGTCAAAATCGGATTCAATTATCTACTGACCCTATCAGAAATAGGATTGACTACCGTTTCCGAAGGAACTGAAGTTACAAGATATGAGCTTAAACTCGTAATTGATTCGAATTATAAGCTTGACCACATTTTGGAAAGCATTACTCACATTCTCTTGTGATTTGTCAGGGGAGCAATGTATATATTATGATGTATTTACGTAATTGTTAGGATCCTAATAATCAGGTATCATACGAAAACTAACAAAGCAGTATCAGAGTCTTGGTTGTTTACCAGAATTTTTACAGATGTAGATGAATATGTGCAAGTGGTATCAGAGCGAGATTCAAGACACGTTTATCCAGACGAATTTATATCTTGTCGCAACCTATTTGACTGTAATTATTATTCTTGTATGAGAAATTTGACCGAAATGCTACTCATATTGAGACAAACTTTGTGGTTGAGATTTGGAGATCAACCTATTGAATGCTATGTGAAGAAGACGGATCAAGTTTATTTTACCATAAAATTCAGGCCAATTCGGAGAATTATTAGGTGTTTGTCATAATTTTCTTATCATGTTTGGTTTTCATATCCTATCTCTTGAACCAAGGGCAACATATTTACCATAATTAAATTTTACCTTTTGCGAAAAAGAAAATAATTTTTTTCATATTTGGTTAGTTCTTTTTTCTTGGAGGAAAAGACTTTAGACTTCTATAAATTGAGGATCATTCCTTCTCATTTAGTAGTATTCATAATGTAACCGTAAGGGGTTTGAGAGTCTTATTTTGGGAGAGAATTTCTTAGACAAGTTGTCTGCCACTTGATTATGCTTTTTTTTTGTGAGGTTGTCTCTTGATATTTTGTACCTTTTTATATAGTGAATTGCTCATATCCGCTTGTAGACGTAGGTCAATTGACCTACCACGTTAAATGTTTGTGTTTTTTTTGCTATACTTCTCTTTTATTGTCTGATTTATCGTCGCTTAAGATTGCTTTTGCATGACACCTGATTATTTCGATCCTAACATCAATTTAGCACATCTACGTGATAGTATTTTAAATCTAGGTCAATATTCTTCAATAGAATTAGGCAATCGATGAGTCTAC
Source organism: Nicotiana paniculata (assembly GCA_005239505.1). NCBI lineage: Eukaryota > Viridiplantae > Streptophyta > Magnoliopsida > Solanales > Solanaceae > Nicotiana > Nicotiana paniculata. The sequence continues at coordinate 48,267 of ML351598.1, read as the reverse complement.
AAACCTGTAAAATGGAGGGACCAATATGATCATTTACCAAGGGTTAAGAGTAGGTTTAATGTAGATCATATAATCAGCTTATACAATTAAATACAATATTTTTTTATTAATATAAAATTGGATACTTGAACGAGCCAGAGGCGTTACTTGGTGTTTGCTTTAGCTTTACAGCTCATACATTTGTTTGCCTGCACGAGGTGGTTTGACAAATCATTGGCTACTTATTAAACATATTAATTTCAATTTTTTCAAATTATTATTCATTTAACCAGAAAACATATTAGGAAGACTGTAGTTTTTTCCATTTCAAATTTCAATTCAACCATCATCACCACCACAAAAAAATTGGAAAAATCACTTGCAACCTATTTTATTTTTCACTCTCAGATTAATAGGAAATGTAATGTCAAAATGTAGCATTCCCACATATATACCATCTTTGCATGGAACAGGTCAAATGCTAGAACCATGATCTTGCACGCAAGCAACTAGCAATTATATACTTTAGGTTATAGAAACCTGTTAAAAAAAAATCATTAACCAGAAGTCTCGGGTTCGAGCCCTGAAAAAATTATTGGTAGAGGACGCTTCCCCCCATTTGGGGCCCTATCCAACGCGAATCTAAATATAGCCGGTCTCCAATGCGGATATCGAACACCAGGTAGGAAACCAAAAAGAAAAACTAAAGAAACTTAATTGTGAAATAGCACGCGGATGTAAAGATAAAGATGCAGATTCATCAAAACTCATTAGCTTTGGTTCGGACTTGCATATGTATATGTTAAATTTTTTATTAAATAATTATAAATAATTGATTCGAGCCCAATAAAGTAACCAAATTCTGGGGAAAATCCGAGCTCGAATCCATAGACTTTAAACGCTGGAGCCGTCTCTGATTATCGTTCGTTTGATCTTTCTTTTAAGATTTAACTGTTGTATAGTACTCCTTACAAGATATATTTTGTTCACTTAATCATACGAGTATGTATCGATTACCCTTGATCTCTATTTAAAGGTAGGCTTGAAAAATGAAAGAAATAATAAATGAATCTTGTTTTTCTAGATTGTCAAATATTATTTTGAAATAATTAATTGAATTTGCAAAAACGGCCCTTTCCTGGTTTTAATGAGAAGGTATGAGAGAAAAACCACTTCTGCCTCGGTTAGCAATTGATTTTTTGTTAGTTTATGAATATCCTTTTTACTATATTTTTTATTAAGTATGTGCAATTTCATAACCTATTAAATAAGACTTTTTAATCTTATTGTTTTAAACTAAAGTCGTTTATAACGTACCATAAATGCTCTTTAATTCTTGTAGTTTAATTATTCCATATCATTACAATAAGGGGGTGAAATGGAATGTTGAAAATAAAAAAATAAAAAAATATTAAAAGAGTAATTCTTCTTAAAATAAACTGAAAAAGATAGAAAACACATAAATTAAAAGAGATAAAGTAAATGTTTTCAGTTGCGTCTCGAGCTCACAAATTGTTTTTATATTATATTTAATCATACGTCAATACGCAATATTTTAACTTTTGTATTTAATAACCATAGGGCTTTAAAAATATAATAGTAAATCTCACTAGAGTTTCCAATTGTAACTGATCGAGTTTCAAGAATCAGAGTTGAATGATTAATTTTATGTTTTCTCTCCAGTGACATTATTTTAGGTCTGCTGAAATATAATAAGATGTTAACTTTACATTGAAAACCTATGATTATATAGTAGGAAAACTTAAGTAATTACATAATTAAATAAATTAAACAACGATAAATCAATTTCGTAGCACAGGTATGAAATGACGTATGAAGATTTCCCCACAGGCAAATTGATGTGAAATCCACTGTTTTGTTTGTGGTGAATTTAATAATTCTTCAAAAGTTTTTGGGATACTCATAATAAATTGGAGAGATAACGATATTCTGCTATTTAAATATTTTTCTATTACTGCCAAAGTCACCAAACTTGTCCCCTTCGAGGAAGATAATTCTAATCTACTGAGTACTGAGGATGGATAAGAGTTCAATTTTTTATATATATAGAAGAAAGTTTAGATTATTCAAAATTATTTATATGTAATATTCACAAAAAAGTGAATTTGTAATCTTGAAAAATAAAAAATTATATGTGTAACACGTAAAGACAATTTGATAGTGAAAAATTTCCTTATTTTGCCGATGGATAATAGTTAAACTCTTTTCGTAATAGCATATGTTTTTTTTTTCAATATTCAATATTTATATTGACAACAGTGTATCGAACAAATATAATTCATTGTGATAAATGAAGTGGATCTATTTAGTTTTATTTTATGTTTTAAATTAATTCGAAAATGTGAATGTATTTTTTGAGATTTCTTCCTTCAATGGTTTTTGGTTGTCTTGTCTAATCTCTTTATTTCTTTTTCTTCGATATTTTCTTCGGGTTGCTAACTCAACGGTAGAGTACTCGGCTTTTAAGTGCGGCTAGTCTCTTTTACACATATGGATGAAGTGAGGGATTCGTCCATACTCTCGGTAAAGTTTGGAAGACCACGACTGATCCTGAAAGGGAATGAATGGTTAAAATAGCATATCGTATCAACGGAAAGTTTCACACGATATATATTACATAAACAACGAATACTTATCCGCCGGTTTATATCAAAGTGCATCTTCACCCGTTTCTAAAAATGTGAAAATATAACTACTTCTAATATTCATACAAAAAGTTTTTTTGATTCATAGAAGAGATTCACCATATATATATAGTCATACATATATTAAAATATATATAACATAGCAAGCAATATTATTAGTACAGTGAAACGTTTCTATAACAGGCTAACCGCATTCTTGTATAACAACACTTCACTATAAAAGTCAAGCTTTTTCGGAACCAATATTTATGTTATGTTATAATATATGTTATTTATAACAGCACTTCGCTATAACATTCAAAAATATTTGGAACAAATGAGACTGCAATAAAGAGGTTTGACTGTAGTATCTAACTGGTCTTCAAAAGTACTCAAGACTTGTTTTTGAGGGAAATATGAGTTATGCACATTTCACAATTATATGGAAAAAGAAAATCAACCATGCAATAAATTAAAAGAGGACAAAAGAAATGTGATTCTTGTATGTTACATATGAGAGAAAAAGAAAAAAAAAGAATTTAGCGCTTAGAGACTCAAGTGCCAACACAAAATTATTAGTTCCCGTTTGGTTGTAGATTTTGACTCGCTTTCTTTTTCTCAAAAAAGATTTGAAAATATTGTTTGTTCGATGGAATTTGATCGTTTTTTTTTTAAATTGAAGAAAAAATTTCAAGTTTCAAAAACTGCTTTTAGGACATTTTTTGGGTGATAATTTTTCTTTCCGGTCAAAATTTTAATTTATTTTTAACTAAAATGCATGTTAAAACACAACTTTAACTTCCAAAAATTATTTTTTAATACAATTTCGTACACTTTTTTTTAAAAAATTTCAACCAAATTTATATCCGAACGTCAGCTTAATCTTGTGTATGTCATCGTCTAGTAGGTAAGTTTCAACTAAACTCGTGCCCAATTCATGTGTTATTCGTCCAATCTTGATAATAATACGGATGGACCCCTAGAGTTTTAATTTCTGACGGCCACCTATTTAACTTTTTGATATTGACAATTCCTAGGCTTCCACTTTATTGTTTCTTAATTCTCATCACTTGATTTTGACAAGGGAAGCATAGAAAGACTTTTATGAAATCCTTTTTATTTTCTAAAAAGGAAATATAAGGATAATGAAAAAAAAAACTGCCAAAATTTAGGCTTGATTTCAAGTTACTTTCATTATTTACCGAATAGACCTCTTCCAAGTTTACATATACGTAACAATTACTACTTGCTGTTTGATATTACGTACTTTCAGTCGTTCACTGTTAATATTAGTGCTAAAGTTTTTTAATAACGGAGAAAATAGTCAAAAAATATTCAAAGAATAACGAATATAAATAATAAGATGCACAATACACGAAGGAAGTAATGATCATGCTTTTCAATTCTAAATAGCATATTTTGGATTTAAACAACTCTTTAAGATTTCAAATCAAAATCTTTAACCAAATGTTATTCCCCTTTTTATACGTTTCTTAAAAGTTAATAAACACATGGGAAATTTTTTATATTTAACTTAAATACTCTTTTGATTATTTACTCCTCTTTCTTAATTCAATTAATAATTACAAATAAACATATGCATGTTTTTCAAGAGCAAACAGTTAATTAAAAACCAATATAACGAAAATCTTACATATATTAAATTGTGTGTAGAATTTTTAAATATGCGAGGGAGCTGATCATGATTGAATCATATTATAGAGGTTCTGGATTAATACTTTACTTTAAAGAATATTTATCAGCCAGAACCAAATTATTCTATAGAAATGGACCTTTTGTTAAGTGTATTATATCTACGATCAATATATAAGAGACGATAAACAACGGATGGTCAATATGCTTGGCACCTAAAGGGCGTTATGGTAATTTCAGTTAAAATGGTACAATATGATTGCTTAAAAAGGAACTTTAATGTATCTTCAACGTAATCCCTCGTCTGGGCCCCACGTTCCATCCCATCCCAACTTTCTCCCTAATAGTTCAGTGATGCACCTGGAGGTCCCATTTATCTGTCCCGTTTCTTCGTTTGATTTATATTGTTTTAGTGTTGATTGATCAGAGTAACTAATATATGTGATTTTAGTATTATTTACTCCAAAAAACATTACTCCATAAATATTAATATCAAAATGTGAATTTTTTACTTTAATTTTCCCAAAAGTATACGTCTTTGTTGGTATTTCATTGGCAACTAAAATATTATTTTCTTCAAAATAATTTACACAAAAAGATTTATAGTTTAATTAAAGCTAATGTAGCTTGTGAATCGTAGTTATTTTTGTTAATAATTTATTTTTGTTTTAAAAAGTCTTTCTCGTTAAAAGAATCTCTATTAAATTTATTGGCATCAATTTTATTGAGTTGTCTCTTACATGGCATATATGTTGTTTGTCAAAATCGCAATTTTTATTTTATTATTGAAATCATACATGATTAAACAATTAAAAAGTGAACATTATTTATTAGTCTATCTAGAAAATATATAAAACGAGTATTTTAAATTTATAATAACGCATAATATTTATTAATAATGACATCATAAGGAAGAAAAAAGAAGAAAAATATACAATAAATTATAAATTACTACAATATACGTATGCAGTAAGAAAAATAAAAGTAGGAAAATATGCAATAAGAAGGGAAAAAGGGAAAGAAGGAGTACATGCAATGTACTAGCAACATTAAGATTCTATAGATAAAACAATAAAAAAGGTTAAAAAGATTCACAATAAGAGAAAGTATGTAGTATGCAGAAAAGAAAAAGGGTAAAAGGAGCACCGGGGCTAGAATTAGGAACAAGAAATACGCTCTAAGAGAAATCTGATAGGAAAAGAGTTTAAACAAAATATATATATCTGAAAAGATAAAATAATATTTGAAATATCTTATGGTAATTATACTATATTATTACCATTAGTTCTTTATCACCTTTGATAATTGCAACGTATAGTCATCTCATTTTAATTATGCATAATTTTATGTAGACTAAGCAATTAAATATACAAAAAGAATATTAAATTGTGTAATTACATTAAACTACGCTCAAATTCAATTACATAAAAACTTTCTACATAAACTCTGAGAGTTTAAATATTTGAACTTTAAATTATTGGGTCCGTGCTGAGCAAGGGCTAACTGCGACTAGTATCAACATATAAATATGAAGAAAGACAGAAGAAGTCCCTCTCATTTGAAAAGAAAATGAAAAGTGAAAATAGAAACGTTCTGACGTGGAAAACGAGTGCAATAAATAGAATTGTTGGACCACGTTATTCTCAAGGCATGATTTAAGATTTATATTATATTATATTATATTATATAGCTGTGTCATGTATTTCATGGGATGCTTTTTCTTTTTTCTTCCTTTTTCATATTTACTTAAGAAAGAAAATTGCATTATTATATATGAAAGTAGAAAATCATTAGGTTCGAAAGAGGGTTATCTAGGAATTAAAATATAATAATTTTATTCCTGGAATTGTTACCCGTATCCAATGTGAATTATATTTATATTAGCTTATACATATAAACACCATTATAATTAATGCAATCTCAAGTTCTATTCCGAAATTAATTATAACCCGTTAACCAAACGACCCCTAAGATTAGAGCATACAAATGTTTAAAGAACAAAAATGGAGGGTATAGAGTATAATGTTCATTGAAGTTCAAAGATCACAAACATTTCCTTTTTATTTCCATATTGCTAAAATGAAATCCCAAAAAGAAAAAAATAAAAAGAAAATCTCAAAAGTTAGGGAAAAAACAAAAGGCAAAAAATGTCAGAGAATCAAAATGGGGGGCAAATTCTTATGTTTAAAATATTCAGCGTGATGGTTAAGTTATTGAACAAATTAGAATATTAAATGTTTTATAATTCAATTGTTTTCAGTTGGGATCTGATTAACGGAGCTTCAAATGAAAAAGAATTAGAAAAGGGAATTTCCAGTGGAACAAAATGAGTTGTTTAGCAACGTGGCTACATGCACTAGAAAATCTTTATTTTTATTTTTTAAAAGGTCACGCACCATTCTTTTCTACGTTTCAATATTAATTAGATCCGAATCATATAAGACTCACAAAAAAAAAAAAAAAAAAAGACGCTTACATCACAATATTTTATGATTCCTGCGTACATTGTATTATGACCAATAACGACAGAAATAACATATTCAGTATAATCTCACAATTAGGGTTCGGAAAAAAATACAATATGTACGCAGATCTTATTTTGATCTTATAAAAGTAGTAGAATGTTTTTGATAAACTGTAGGCTCTAGAATAAACTTAATTGTTCTTTATTCGTCCAGCTTAAAGGTTGTCTGAAGATCTGATTTCTCAGAGCTTATGAGAAAGATTGCCTTNTTGACAAATGTTTGAAAAATGTAGCTTTTATCCAAAATCACTTTTCTAGAAGCGTTTTTGAGAAAAATACACAGAAATAACTTTTTAAAGCTTGGCCAAACACTAATTGCTGCTCAGAAGTGCTTTTCAAATTAATTAGTCAAACACAAACTATTTCTCACCAAATTGTTTTTAGCGAAAAACACGTTTGAAAAAGAAATTTTGAGAAAAAACACTTTTCCAAATAAACTAATTTTTACAGCTTGACCAAACAGACTATTAGTTTAATTACCGAATAATGTGCACAATTAAAAACCTCAAGGACTAAAACGACAGTTCCAACGGTCATGGCCCGAATTAAATTCAACATCCTTAACCTATTTTTATTTCGTTTTAGTCCCTAATAAATAATGCTGCTGAAGACCAGAGGCCACAAGAGTTGGCTTAGCTTAGTTATGTCATATGTGCTTAACTTTAGGCCTTCTATCTGAAATTAGGCATTTGCTAAAAATAAAGTTTGCCCAAATCGTGTAGCATGACATTTTCCTAATGGTTTATAGTTGAACTAATTCTAACCCAACAAATCGAGTGTAATTTTACAAGTGGGGTCAGAGAGAATAGTGTATATCAGATCTTGTATTTATCTTGTCGAGATAGAGATTATTTTAGACAGACTCTCGACTTAGAAACTTTTTTTGAACTATAGTTAATACTTATAATAGATACATCAAAATTAATAGTTTATGATCTAATCAAATTCTGTCAAATAAAATAGCACAAAGGAGTAAGGACAATACCTCGAGATGATACCTCAAAAGTTATCACTAATATAAGATTAAGAATTAGCGATGAATAAATTCGATAGCTAAATAACAAAATTTGCTGCTAATCTTACTTAGCGACTAGATTAACAATATATTATAAAAAAAAAACTTCCATGATTTATACTCATCAAAAAACATAGTTGCTAAATTAACCAAACCCTACCGAAGGCCTAAGAGAACTAGTTCCTAACCTCATTTAATATTGACTTTTATATTAAGATTACAAGTTATACTCTCTTCGTTCCGGCTGATGTGAACCTATTTCTTTTTTGGTATACTCCAAAAAGAATGATCTCTTTTTAAATTTGCAAAGAATTTAGCTTAAATTTTCAATTTTACACATAGAAAAGCTTTTATAACCACACAAATATTCTGGACATTTTCTTGACTTGTTTAGGATTATAAATTTTAAATTCTTTTTTCTTCTTTTAAATTTCGTGCTTAATCAAACAAGTTCACGTCAGTCAGTAGAGACAGTATTAGGTTACACATTGTTTGGCAAAGTCAAGTTGTTGTGTAAGTGCCTTTCTGACAATGTTGGGAATACATTTTTTTTCTACAATTTGACAGTTTTACTTTTCATAAGAATCAACGCATGCCACCTTGTTCATAGACAAAAGAGTGACATCTTAGACGTGCGCTTTAGGGCAAAGCTATGTAAAATATTAAGCTCCGACCATAAATTTTGACTCCTTTTTAAAAAAAAAAAAATTTAATTGAAAATATTATTTGTTCATAAAATATGATAAGTTTTTGAAAAAAAAAATTGAACAAAAAATTCAAGTTTCAAAAGCTGCTTTGGGACCGTTTTTGGGTGAATTTTTTTTTTCTACTCACAAAACATCAAACGTTTTTCCAAATAAAATATATGTCCAAAAATTATTTTTCAAAATAACTTTAAAAACTCTTTTTAATCAAATTTATGTCTAAACACTAGCAAAATGAATAGAAGGGAAGTTCAATTAGACGTGTCAAAAGCGTTTTCTATACAGAAGTTCTTATTCATGAGGTTCAAACGTAAGATTTCTGATCAAAGGGTGAAAGAATCTCAAACCCATCCTTACTAAAGTCTTGGTCGTGACCTGGCCAAAATGTTGATAAAACTAAAATTACTATTTCCTCCGTTCCAAATTAAACGAGATGCTTTTCTTTTTAGTTTGTTTTAAAATAAATGACATATTTTTAAATTTGAAATAATTCAATTTAAACTTTTCATTTTACTCATTTTATTTTAATATGAAGCTTTTATAACCACACAAATGTCATGACCCCACAGCTTTTACCTCTTAAGCTTTTAAGATCATAAATTTTAATTTTTTTTTCCTTAAACTCCGTATCGAGTTAAAATACCTCGTCTAAATTGAAACAACGAGAGTAATTTTTATGACCACAATTTTCTTACGTAGTTTTTGTGACAAGTCAAACATTCTCTTGCTTTGGAGCGAAGTAAACAAATTAAATCCAATTTGGAGAGGTGGGATCAGGATGGAAAAAGATGTTGGTGATACTATAATATTCATTATTACGTGGGCCCTCTTGACTTTGAAACACATAGTCAAGTCAATGTCTGGTTTTAATAGAATATTCATTAATTTGCTGAATCTTTTTCCTTTAACTTTTCTAATCCATCTTTTGATAATATCTTTTCAGTTTTTTTTAAAATAAAATAAAAAAATTAAACTGTGAAAGTTAAGCTTAACGAATCAATTCTCCGGTTTTCGTGAAAAAAAAGGGCTCCTTTGTTTTACAAAAATATCAATATTTTTTAATATAAAAATTTAGTCAAGTTATGTTATGTTTTCTTTTCCGTGGTTGAATGCTGGGCAAAATAGTCTTATTATTAGCCCCCAAAAGAAAAACATAGTCTCTTATTGCCTAGCTAGAATGTTTACTGTACTGATGGAAATTGGACAGCTTATTTGGGCAAGAATCATAATTACCTCAACAACAAAAACAAAAAAACATAAGGAGAAAACAAAGCGACAACTGATTTTGCAAAGTTGAAAGGCTAAAAATTCATGTTTTTCATGTAATTTGCCTTGCATTATGCTTCTCTTGTTAACTTTGGTATAAATATTTGTGGCTCGAACCTAATAATGATGTTTATATGTGTAGGAGTTAATCGGAAGTGATTTGCCAATATTGCATACAAATTGAAGTAAAAATAGAAGAATCTAGAGGGAATATGACTTTGGTGCCCATCTTCGCGCCATGCACCAACCAAAACGCCAAGGACAGCAGAGCACAAAAGTGGAAAAATTCGATGTCTAGGTTGGCGCCAAGTGCCAAGCGAGATGCCCAAGGACGTATTTCGTCCTAATTCGGCCAGGACTTGGTAGTTTTGACCCTACACCCCACAACATGTATAAAAGGAGTTCTATACCTATTTTTTAGGGGTGAGACATTATTGGAGAGGAAAAAGGTTACGGGAACACTTGGAAGCAACGAATCACAAGAGTTTTTCTCTTCCGTTCTTCCTTAATATGTATTTTAATGCTTTCAATTATTATCATGATTGTTAGTATGATTATGAGTAAATAAACTCTCTCATCTAGGATTTGATGGAACCTATTGGAGGATGATTTTCTACTGCGTTTAATATAAATTTGCCGTTGATTTTTCTATATTTTTTCAACTGGGTCTTCATTGTGGTTGATTGAAGAGCTCTCAATCGGCTGTGCCTATTTAGTGTGCATCGCTTGGAAAAGGGTACACATTTAGGTAGTTGTTGAATAATATCACTCCTAACGTATATGAGGAATCAATACGAAAGGTTTAAAGGTGGGATTAGGAATAACGAAATCTTGGTGCGATCATAGTGAGTGGTAAACTAGTATCAGCTTGCGTAGTTCGGAAGAATACGTCTAGTAAATTGTTGTAGTTGCTAGAAAGAAAATTGCGACACTCCAACTACTCACGATCGGTAGAGAATACTTAGGCAAATTTATAAGAAACATCGCGGGGAGGCTTCCGACAATAGGAAAAATCATAACCGTAGACTCTTCCAATCTTGTCTACAACATTTGCTCTGTTAGTTATAAACTACTACATTTTAATTACTCTTCTCTTAGTTAGTAAATACTCAAATCGATATTTAATATTTCAGAAGGTTGATTACTTGAATTCATGAGAAACTAGTGGTTGTGTTTAATAGGTTAATTTCCCGTGGAATTCGATTCCGGACTTGCAAACTGGATTATATTTGCAACGAACGCTAGACCACTTAAGAGACATAGTTGGGCGTGATCAAATTTTGGCGCCGTTGCCGAGGAATTTAACGATTTTATTAATTACAACGAGTTAAATTTCTAAGATTCTTAGTTTAGATTTTAACTTCATTACAATAAAATTCTAATGTTTGTAGTCTTGTGTGTTACAGGTGCGTGCCTAAAAACTCCTCGAGAACTGGTGAATAGTTTGAAGCATTATCGGATCTTAAGAAAGAGTTCAAGGCATTAAATCGTGCAAACAAGAAGGACAAACGATAACACCACCAGAGAGAACAAATTGAATTAGACATGGGTGACGTTTTGGACAATCAAAACAGTCGAAACAATATGAATGAACCGAACAATCAGGGTGTGACACCTCTTGTGCTAGAAGCAGCCTTCTATGATTGATCACAACCTACTGCTGAAAATCTGGCAACCACAATTATAGTCCCTTAGACACAAGTAGAGTCCTTTCAAATCACAAACAACATGCTACCTCTATTGCCGAACAAGGGGTTGTTCTCTGGATCTTACATTGAAGATCCATAATTTGATGGGTTGATTAAAATGAAAGGAATACTATAACTCATTGGGTCCAGCGAGAAAATGGAAGAAAAGGTCCACCAGATACAAGAAAAGGCACATTAGATGCACGAAGAGGTAATATCACACAACTCAGCTATCGAGGGCATTGAGATTCAACTAGGGAAAATATCCACAGTCCTTAACAATCGTCAAGGGACGCTACCTGCAGACATGCACATTAACCCAAAAGAGAAGGGCCTGAAGCTACTGATGGTTATGAGTCTGAGAAATGGTAGAGATCTTTATTTATAGAAAGAAATCGCTCGCGAGAGAAGACCAACTGAAATACTTGTGTCAGTGCCAATTGAGGTAGATGAGTCAACTAAGCTAACAGAAGTAAAGTGCAGCCAGCCCAGTAGGAAATAAACAAGGAAAAAGAGGTTGCAAAAGATATTGAGAAAGTACAAGAAAAGGCATTAGAAAAAGTGCATGAGAAGGATCTAACTCAAGCCACAGGAAAGAAGCAACCTCCAACACCCTTCCCGCAGAGGTTGGCCAAATATCAGAAGGACGAGCAATATAAAAAATTCATGGAGATGATGAAGCAAATTACGGGAACATCCCATTGATTGATTTCTTGAGGGAGATGCCTGGTTATGCAAAATTGATGAAGGACTTTATGTCTCGCAAGTTAGACTTTCAAGACTTGGAAACTATTACACTAACTCAGGCCTGTAGTGCTATCGTGATGAGACCCATAGCTAAGAAGCTACCCGACCCAAGGAGTTTTACAATCCGGTACACAATAGGCAGTTGCTAAAACACTGTGTGATTTGGGGGTGAGCATAAACTTGATGCCCTTGTCTATCTAGAAAAAGGTTAGGAATTAGAAGAGCAAGACCCACATCCATATTACTACAGCTAGCCGATCGAACGGTGAGGAGGCCATCAAGTATACTTGATGATGTACTTATGTAGATTGGAAAGTTTGTGTTTCCAACAGACTTTGTAATTCTGTACTACTAGGTTGATGAAGAGGTTCCTATAATTTTGGAAAGTCCATTCTTGGCCACATGGAGAGCTTTGATTGATTGTGAAACTGAGGATCTAATGATGAGACTAAACGATGAAGAAATAACATTCAATGTGCAGAAGTCTATGCGCAGACCCAGTGAGTTTGCTAATTTCTCTCTGATTGAAGTTGTGGATGTAATACTGGAGGAGGAATATGAGGCACTGAACGTAAAAGACTCCTTAGCAGCCTGCCTCATGAACTTGGAAGAGGTAGACGACGAGGACTTGACGAAGTGGGTTTTGGACCTTGAAGGCCAAGGGTACTGGAAAAGAGAGCTTGAATTCAAGCCTTTGTACTTAGAAGAAAGAAAGACCCCTCCAGCTAATCCATCAATTGAAAAGCCACCGCTGTTGGAGCTAAAACCATTACCGTCTCACCTCAGGTATGCTTTCTTGGGTCCCAACTCAACTTTACATGTTATTATCTCATTTGGTTTGTTAAATGTGCAGGAAAAATAACTTTTGCAGGTTATGAAGGAGTGCAGGACAAAAATTGGTTGGACCGTTGTAGACATAAAGGGTATCAACCCAACTTTTTGTATGCATAAGATTCTACTGGAAAATGGGCATAAACCTTCCATAGAACATCAAATAAGGCTGAACCCCAACATAAAAGAAGAGGTGAAGAAAGAAGTGATCTCTGACAGCAACCGGGTCAGCCCAGTTCAGTGTGTGCCAAAGAAGAGTGGATTGACTGTAGTGCAAAACGAGAACAACGAGTTGATCTCTACAAAAACAGTCACGGGATGGAGAATCTGTGTGGATTACAGAATATTGAACAAGGCCACCCGAAAAGACCATTTTCCGTTGCCATTCATTGATTAGATTTTAGATAGATTGGCAAAGAGGTCTTATTTTTTCTTTCTGGATGGATACTCGGGGTATAACCAGATCTCTATTGCCACAGATGATAGATAGAAATGCCTTTCACCTGTCTGTATGGAATCTATTCCTTTCGGAGAATGCCGTTTGGCCTATGCAATACACTCGCCACATTCCAAAGGTGCATGATGACCATCTTCACATATATCGAAGAGGATATAATAGAGGTTCTCATGGATGACTTATCAGTGGTGGGGAACTCATTTGATGATTGCCTTATGAATTTGAAAATAATGTTGAAGAGATATATGGAGACTAATATGGAACTGAACTGGGAAAAGTGTCATTTCATGGTACAAGAAGGTATAGTCATGGGACACCTAGTGCCAAGTGAGGGCATTGAGGTGGACTGTGCTAAGGTTGATGTAATTGAGAAGTTTCCTCCACCCATTTCCGTCAAATCCATAAGAAGTTTTCTTGGTCACGCCGACTTCTACAGGAGATTTATAAAATATTTTCTAAAATTGCTAAGCCTTTGTGTAAATTGCTTGAAAAATATCACCCCTTTGTGTTTTTTGATGTATGCAGGGTTGCTTTTGAGGAGTTGAAGAAGATGCTGGTTACCGCACCAATTATAGTGGCACCTGACTGAGAGCAACCTTTTGAGCAGATGTGTGATGCAAGAAACTATGCTGTAGGAGTAGTTCTTAGGCAGCGAAAAGATAAAGACATGCATCCAATGTACTATGTAAGTAGGAAATTGAGTGGTGCCTAACTAAATTACGCAGTGACCGAAAAAGAGATACTAGGAGTGGTGTTTGAATTTAACAAATTTAGGTCATACCTGATAGGCTATTGAGAAGAAGGAGCCAAAGCAGCGCATGATTCGATGGGTGCTACTGCTGCAAAAATTTGACTTGGAAATCCGTGACCAAAAGGGAACGCAAAATAAGTAGCTGATCACTTGTCTAGGCTGGAAGGAGCATAAAAGAAGTTTGAGGTGGGAGAGATTGTGGAGAGTTTCCCGGATGAACAACTATTGGACACAAGCCTTGAGGTAGCGCCATGATATGCATTGCAAACTCCCTGGCTAGCGGTATTGTCCCCTATGACCTTTTCTCTGTACAAAAAAAAAGTTCTTCCGTGATTGTCGCATGTACTTTTGGGATGAGATTTATCTGTTCAGTATTTATATTGATAACATGCTCCGGAGATGTATCCTCGATATAGATCAATCTTCTATTTTACAGGCTTGTCATGCATCCCCATATAGTGGCCAATTCGGGGGAGTAAAGACAACTGCAAAAGTGTTGGAGTCGGGCATTTACTGGCTGACATTGTTCAAAGATGCACATTTCTATGTGAAAGGTTATGATGAATGCCAACAGACCCGTAATATTTTCCGCCGACATGAGATTCCCTTGAACCTAATTCAGGAGGTGGAAGTATTTGATGTATGGGGAATTGATTTCATGAGGCATTTTGTCAGCTCATATGGCAACAAGTACATACAGTAGTTGTGGACTATGTTTCAAAATGGGTGGAAGTTGTTGTACACCCTACAAATGAAGCAAAGGGTATCATTGGTTTTTTTGAGAAAGAATATATTCACCAGGTTTGTCACCCCAAGGGAAATAATTAGTGATGGAGGGACTCACTTCTACAGTCGAGCCTTCGCGAAGTTGATAGAAAAAAATGGTGTTCGCCACAAGGTTGCCACCCCGTATCACCCACAAACAAGTGGCAAGTGGAGGTTTCGAACAAAGAGATAAAGAGTGTTTTGACAAAGACCGTGAATATGCTACAAGATTGGATTGGACGAGAAAGTTAGATGATGCACTATAGGCCTATTGTACCGAATTCAAAACTCCACTTGGCATGTCGTCGTATAAATTGGTATTTGGAAATGCGTGTCAGTTACCCGTAGAGTTGGAACATAGAGCCTTGTGGGCATTGAGGCAACTGAATCTCGATATGGAGGTTGCAGGTACAAGTAGAGTCACAGAGTTGCATGAGCTTGATGAGTGTCGTTACCATGCATTTGAGAGTACAAGGATATATAAGGAGAGAATGAAGATGATGCATGACAAAAATATTCTTGAGCAAAATTTTAAACCTGGAGACGTGGTATTTCTATAAAATTCGAGATTGAAGTTGTTTTCAGGCAAGTTGAAATCAAGATGGTTAGGACCATTTCATGTTGTAGAGATGCATCCCGCCGGAGCCGTAGAAATTGCATCAGAAGATGGATCCATTAAGTTCAAAGTTAACAGGCAAAGTCTAAAACATTATCAAGGCATGATTGAGGAAGATAAAGTGATCTCGACCATGCACTTGAAGGATCCTTAATAACGGATAGCTCGAGTTGGGCCGCGACGTTAAATCAGGTGCTTCGTGGGAGGAAACCCATTATAATGTTGTAATTCATTGTGCCACGATGTTAAATAAAGAACTTGTTGGGAGGCAACCCAATTTTCTTATTTTATCATTTAGTAAAATAAACAGTACTTCGGTGCTCAGTTGGGCGTCAGGCGCGAATGGAAACGCCAGTGGCAACAACAAAGAAAGAGTTCAACACTCTCTTCAGCGCCAACCGCTATTCAAGACGCCTAGGTAAGTTCCCTGCCCTTTTACCCTCAACCCGACCAAAAATCGTCTCCTCACCTAATGATAAAACACCACCTTATAAAACCCAAACCGATCCGCCACACCCTAAATCCAAAAATCCTGCCCCGTTCAGTTCTCTCTCTATCCTCGATTTTCCCCAACGCCCAGTTCTTTTTCTCTCTCCCGCTCTCTCCAGCATCGTCTCTCTCTCACTCTTTCTCTGGTGCTCCATAGATAAGTCACTCCCTTCTCTTTTCTTTTCAAATTCTTGGTAGTCACTTGGTAAGTATCAAAGCAAGATGAAATAATACTAGTGCTGAAATATTTGGTTCGTTCGTCAGTAATTTGGTAATGCAAGATACTTGCGATACATGAATTGTTCGTGAGTTGGGTGCAAAAGTTGTTGTGCAGTGCTTGAGTTGGTAATTGGCTACGGGGTGGAATACTAAAAGTCCCACTACCTCGTTTAATTTGAGAGGGTATGACACTTGCCAATGGTTTGAAACGCTTGAATGAAAGTGTTGTGTACCAAGTGGTTGATGAAATTCTTGAAAGAAAATTTTTGATTGCCGGCGAAGTCTAAGTAACCGAGCATTTTTTGTTGGTGCTAAGGTGTGAGTGTGGGGTATTATGGAGTGATGTCGTGTACGAAGATCGTATGTGTCTTCCTATCTATGTGCACTTGTAGTGTACTGTATTGTTTCTTTTTCATTTTAGTTGTTTCATAGAATTGTTGTTTATAATAATTGCTTGTGTAGCGAATTGGGGCCAAGAATACTATGATAAAATTATTTTACAGGCCCGAGCAAGGGAGATGCATTGTATTGTATGTGATGATGTTATATGCTACGTGTGGACATTGTTGGTTGCTAAGGGGAAGTCATGAGTACCCGAAGCATTAGTTGAATCTTAAGTGTGATGTCGTCTTAATCCAACCTTTTGTCCAGAGAGGATCTTTGAAGTTCTAACTAATGCAACATTCGTTGTTCACATGTTTTTGTACTAATGGCTCATGAAGGTTCATGACAGGCTAAGGCAACTGCAAAGCCTTCTACTTCTGCCCCATACACAAAGAAGCGTAGACATTGTGAGGTTGCTTCAAGAAAATCGGGAAAAGGAAAGCAAGTGGCCGAGCCTTCTACCAGGCAACCTCATGTGCCTCGTTTAGTCCTCCAGGTAGACAGAGAGGATGCAAAAATATGGTACCACTACTTTATACCATACGAGCGGTGTATCTTGGAGATGATCATCAACACCACAGCTTTGGATCAACATTTTCCCATCATTCTGGACCGTAAAAAAGAGTTAAAGCTGCACCATTTATTAGAATACCCCGGGCCAGCTAATTTGAGCATGGTGAAAGAATTATATGCTAATTGGAATTGTTAGAAGAATGAAGCCTACGTGCAAGGTGTGTGGATCAACTTGCAAGCTCAAGCGCAATGTGGTTTTTGGGGGGGCTCCAAACATCCGCGAATTTTTCAAAAGTTCGTGCGCAACCCAGATTATCCGGCCATCTGTCAGACATTATGTGGGGTGAACTCGGTGGTGAAGTGGATTCATTCACAACAAAATTACACCCACAGGGATATGTGTCGGACTGGCTTCAATAGAACAACTAAGGTCTGGCATAACTTTATTCTTGATCGTACTATGCCGGGTGAGCATTCTTCAGATTGCATGAGAGCAAGGGTTTGTTTGATGTATTTTCTGATGATGGGGAAATCTATTAGTATTGGTTAGTTAATGCTCGATGAGATGACTCGCACCAGATTTTAGAATGACTCCAGCAGGTTCTTTTATGGGAATCTGTTGACACCGCGATTGCTGCAGCAGGAGGTCCCAGTTTATGAGGGAGCTGATGAGATTGTGCCTGCACCGACCGAGTCGATAGATATCTCAGCAATACCGCCGGAGAATAGCCCAAAGTTGAGCACTGTTTCCAGGCAATAATGGGATGACAATCTGTAGTGTCTCATGTATGCTATGATGAGCCTGCTTTTGCAAAAGGTGTGGGTGACAAAAGGCAAGGAAGTAGAAGCTGAACCAGGATTGTCCATTACTGGGATGGACCAAGGAGTTGTTGGGATTTTCACCAGGTAGCCCGCTCTATTCTTACGAGGATCGGAACGCTATTCCACCATCTCCCGATAGGGGCGAGGCTGGTGAGGAGATTGATGGGCCATTGGCCATTGCGAGCGCTGCTGAGGACGGCACCACATGTGGTTCGAGGTCTCGTAGATAAGGACAGGCTCGAATATTGGTATATGAGGAGTCCGACGGAGAGGGATCCGAGTACGATCCGAGTACGATCCGAGTACGATCCGAATGGATCCGCTTGGCTAGGGAGTTCCTTCTTTCCACCCTCTTGGTTTATATTTTTGTTATATGTGCATTGGGGACACTTCATTTTAAGTGTGGGATGAGAATTTCCTTTGATGAGTAATAGTATGTTAGTACCTAGTAGTAATGTAACTTCTTATTTTTAGATTCTAGCTTCTTATTTTTTAATTGAATAGTTAATAGAATTAGTAATGTAGTAGAGTATAATTAGTTTAGTAGTTTAATTCGAAAAAAACATCAAAAAAAAGGTTTGTACTTTTCCCGACGATAGATCTCTTGGACAATTTTCTTGAGGGATTAAGGTCCTAAAAAATCAATAATATATAATTTTTATTTAGTCGTAGGCAGATAATATCCCCCTTGATTTTTCGTTTGGCATCGGTTCTTTTTTAAGGGATGTAACTTGAACCGAGTAATTTTTTTTATTTTTTATTTTTTAGGAAACACAAGGAAGAAAGATTGAGTGTCATGCAGGCCTTTTGACCTGTTTGATGCTAGCATAGTTAGGCTGTATCATGCAAATTACCTTCCTAGCATGTTTTAATGAAAAAACTGATGTCGTGAAAGATTGAATCGCCTGTATGTGACGCTTTCTCTCAGTTACCTGACTCATTATTCATGTAGTGCTTTATTGCTTAATACTTCTTGACTTTGTGATTACTTGCCTAAATTTGAATGTTGGAATGGAGCCGTTCCGATTAGGATCATGTCCATTGTCTGATGTGAGATTTTGATTATATTTTTTACTATCACATGTATTATTCAAAGCGAAATAAGTAAGCTTTGTGAGTCTAGGAGATGATGTAGGCATTTTTTTGATTGTCCATTGAGCTATTATGACACCATAAATAAAATATAGCCCATTTGGGCCTATAAATTTTTTTGGCACCCATATTACAAGTCAATTCCCATTTCATTCTTAAAATTAAATATTTTCGAACCTTTACCTTCGAAAGCACTTAAGTTGCTAGAAGAATAAGACGAGATTTGGGGTAACTTTTGAGTGGAACGATAGAAAGATCAAAGGTGCATGTATGTTTTGGAAGATCATTAGCGGGCAACCATATTTAATGGAGAGTGTTGAAGAAAAAAAGAATGAGAAGAAACAGAAAAGCAAAGAGAATACAAAAAAAAAAAGGAAAAAAAAATCATATATACACCTCTTATTCATCATGATTCGGGCTAGTGAATGCATAGCTGTGCTTAAAGAAAAATGGCCAAATTGTATATGGTTTGTGGCATTACTTGAATTGGTCATGAAAAGTGTATATTTGAAACTTAAGTGTAGTGTATTGAAGTGGTTAGAATGGTTAGTCACTATACCCAAAATATATATTACCCATCCCTTAGCCTACATTACAACCCGTAAAGACTTAATTGATCTTAGACTTTGCGAGCTTAGATTAATAGAGATATACACTACGGGCAAGCCTATGGTACAACCACAGAATGCTCATGACTTTCTTTGTGAGAGTGAGCGGTTATTTGTTCATATATGTGATATCCTTAAATAATATTCGAATGCATATTTGAATGTGCGGACGAAATGATTTCTTATTCTTTGGTGGTGCACATGATTTCATTATGGATATGTGACGTAATTAAACATCTCTTGTTGGGTGAATGCACGAGTTTAGAGTGCTTATTGGCGACGAGTCGGTCTTTGAAGTTGGTTGGTTATTGGCAGGTTGTTTGAGTGTTTTTAAATTAGTCACAAATATTCAGGCATGTGAAAGTTGGGAAAGGTATGAATACGTATGCAAGGGCCTAATTGTTGGTACAACCATGGTCATAGGTGTAATGTGTTGAATTGCCAAATATTCCTCCATTGTATGATGTCTTGCATGCATTGTTTGGTTAGCAAGGTTTTAGGTTGCTTAAGGACAAGCAAGAGTTTAAGTGTGGGGTGGTGATGTAGGCTAAAAATTCACGTTTTTGCATGTAATTTGCCTTGCATTATGCCTCGATCTTGTTAACTTTGGTTTATATATTTGTGTCTCAAGATTAATAATGGTGTTTATATGTGTAGGACTCAATTGGAAGTGATCTGGCAAGCCTGCATGCAAATTGAAGTAAAAATGAAAAAAATTGGAGGGAGTATAACTTTGATGCCCAGGTTCGCGCCAGGCACCAACCAAAAGGGCAAGGGCAGCACAACATAAAAGTGGAAAAAGTTCGCTGTCCAAGTTTGTGCTAGGCACCAAGCGAGACGCCCAAGGGCGGATTTCGTCCTAATTTGGCTAGCACTTGGTAGTTTCGACCCTACAAGCCCAAACTTGTATTAAAGGGGCTCTAAACCCATTTCCTTGGGGTGAGACATTATTGGAGAGGAAAAAGGCTATGGGAACACTTTGAAGTAACGAATCACAAGAGTTTTTCTCTTCCGTTCTTTCTTAATCTGTATTTTAATGCTTTCAAATATTATTCATGATTGTTAGTATGGTTATGAATAGCTAACTCTCACATCTAGGGTTTGATGGATCTATTGGAGGATGATTTTCTATTGAGTTTAATATAAATTTGCCGTTGATTTTTCTCTACATGTTCAACTACGTTTTCATTGTGGTTGATTGAAGAACTCTCAATTGATTGTGCCTATTTAGTGTGTATTATTTGGAAAAGGATACACATGTAGGTAGTTGTTAAACAATATCACTCGTGACGTATATGAGGGATCAATACGAAAGGTTTAAAGGTGGGATTACGAATAACGAAACCTTAGTGTGGTCATAGTGAGCGGTAAACTATGTCAGCTTGTGTAGTTCGAAGGAATACGTCTAGTAAATTGTAGTAGTTTCTCGGAAGAAAATTACGACACTCAAAGTACTCACGATCTGTAGAGAATACTTAGGCGAATTTATAGAAAACGTAACGGGGAGGATTCTGACAATAGTGAAAATCATAACCCTAGACTCTTCCAATCTTGTCTACAATATTTGCTCTGCTAGTTATAAATTACTGCATTTTAATTACTTTTCTCTTAGTTAGCAAACATTGAAATCGATATTTAATTTTTCTGGAGGTTGATTACTTGAATTCTTGCAAAACTAGCAGTTGTAGTTAATAGGTTAATTATCTGTGAGATTCGACTCCGGACTTGTAAACCGGTTATATTTGCAATGACTGCTAGACCTATTAGGAGGCATAGTGTTGGGCATGGTCGAATTTATAATTATTTTAAAATCAAAAAAATATTGATATTGAATCTGGAATATGTAAGAAAAATAGTCATTTTTCCAATATAAGCGCTTTGAAATAAATATTTTCTTGAAACCCAAAAAAATGATCTTGCGATTAAGCAACGGACTAACAATGTCATGGAATTAAGAAAAGAATAAGAATTGATAATTACATATAAATAAATAAGAAACATTGTCAATTCTGAGATCACAGAGTCCAGACAATTTATTCTAATGGTCATTTAAAAATGATACCCACTATATTTACGTACCTTTAATATTATGACTATCTTTTATAAAACCTCTTGCCCACATTATGAATTCAACAATTAATAGATACAATTAATTTAACTAATGAAGAAAGGTGGGGATCGGATGAACTATTGGACAAATAACAGTGAAAAATTGTATTATTTTAACATCAATTACACGATAAAAAGTAGGCAATTTTGAGTGATAGAAGACAAACTTGGACTTTCAGATTCTAATAAGACGACTTTGACTTTTCCCACCCTTATAGGCTGCCTCATGACATCAAAATTCATACTAAAAAACTTGTATAGTCATACCTCTGTATAATAATATTCCTATATAATAACACTTCAATATAAAAGTTAAATTTTTTCGGAATCAAATTTTATGTTATGCTATAATATATGTTCAATATAACATCACTTTGTTCTAACATCCAAAAATATTCGGAACAAACGAGACTGTTATAAAGAGATTTGAACGTAATTTCTTTTAAAACCCTACTTTATCCTTTTTAGCATTCACCAACTTAGGATAAAAAACGGTTTCATACTAATTCCCCCATCAAACTTCCCAATCGAAAGTGAGCGGTTTTTACTACTATTTCACCTATTTTTCCTACTAATTCATCTCCTCCTATCCACTCAAATTCTAGATTAATTCAAAGTTTTCTTATAGTCGTGGTGTCCAGTCAGTTTGTGTATAACTCGATTAATTTTATAACATATATGCTATCTTCGCCAACACAGGTATCAGAACAAAAATTATGTTGGTCCCAATAGACATAGTAAACCTTACTTTAATTTACATCTTGGTATGTAGGTTTAGAATAAAATGGTAATCCGGTGCACTAAGATTCCGCTATGTTGTCAAACCACAAAGGTCTATTATACACATCATTATCCTATATTTCTGCAAGAAACTGTTTCCACGACTTGAATTCGTGACCTCCTGAATATTCAACTTTAGAATATTCAGTTGAATTCAGATACAGAAGCCCGAAACAAACAGAGACTTATGGCTAAATGATCAATGCAATGTGTTGATACATGCGAAAACAAACATGACTTCACACTAATTAACAAGTTGCAAGGATACCATTATTTAAAAAGAAAAAATTATCTGAATTTTTATTTCTGAAAACTATGATTACGTTATTTCGTATTCAGAAATATCAACATATTTAGTGTCCTTCGTGGAGAGGCCACTAAAAATTCTTCAAAAATGTTTAATTAGGAAGAAGACTAGAAACACATCAAAAAGGAAGTTGGTAATTGCAATTTCATTTTATTATTGTCTTAAAATGGAAACCATAGTGGTGCACTAGTTGATTGGGAGGGAAAAAAAGAACTCTTCACTTTATTTTGAAAAGTAATTTGGGGCAAGCATTTTGTTTTATTAAACTATATTAGAAGTTTAATAAATGTTTAACATGCTGTATTTTTAAAAGAATAGAAGTTTCATGAATTTATGTATGAATGTTTAAAAGCATTTTTCTTTTAAATAAACTATATTAGAAGAAAAACATACTCAATTTTTTCCAGTTTATATATAAGGACAACGTAGATAAATTTTATAACATCAGTGTAATAATCTAAGATGTTGTAGCATGTTGTCGCCTTAATTTTTAGGTTATTATAGACAGTTACTTATAGTTATCGTTTATATGACCTGATAATATAAAGTATATAAACATTGAACTTTTAATAAGTTTTCTCTTATCTTTCTTCACATCTTCTTCTATATCAGTATTAGCTATTGACAGTGAAACTCTCAATGTTAGGTTTTAACTTGTTTTTCAAGATTATTAAAGGGATCTTTACTGAAATAGCCGGTCATATTCATTAATTTTTTTTAGCCATATACATAGATTATACATTAAATACACACAATTATACATACATTATGCATATATTATATCTCCACCAACTATTTTTTGTTTATGTGATTGAGTTGGCGGTTAGTTGGGTTAATTCTTCATTATTGGGAGCGGCTAGTTGGGTTAATTCTTCATTATTTTTAAATATACAGAATAATTAAATCAATTTTATGTTAATCTGGAATTGTGTGTTTGGCTTGTTGAAGTTTGTGCTAATCGAATAGTGGCAAATACTCATCAACTACTCCCTATTGATATTGATATTTAGTTAAAGGAGGGGCCTTTGATTAGCTGCAAAGAATAGAGACTACTATTAAATTACAAAGTTATGAACATAATTGATCACTAATGTGGGGTTTTCTTAGTTTTAATATGTATTTGTTATTCAAAATCTAGTATGAACTTTGGTTTTAACTTTAAAATCTATGCCGTTGGTGTTCTTTGTATTGTTGTTATCATTATTATTGTTATTGTTACATGTATTGATCCAAATTAAGGCAATATAAAATTGATGAATTTGGCTATCTGGAGAAGTAAGTAGAGCATTGAGCTTTTTGACAAGGCAAAACTAACCAATAACTACGTGCCAGTCCCAAATAAGTTAAGATGAAATCGGCTATATGAATTCTCTTTTCTCTGTTTAGAAAAAGTAAAAAAGGAGAGTGAGGGATTAGGCATGATAGTTCTGCTCTGTCGGATGATATGAGCTCCTTATGAATCCCTTCACTTAAAAGCCATTGTCTATGTTTCACTGCTTGGGAGCTTACAGTTTGATATGAAATAAAGAATTAGAATATTTACATGAAAATATTTGTTGGGTTTTTAAAGCTTATTTTAGCTTAAAAGAGAGTGAAGGGGGAAATGGAGAGAAAATGAAATATGGCTATATAAGCAATTGCTCTTCTTCTAGCCCTTTGAAGAGTTAATAAGAAAGTAAGCCTCGCGCCGTCATCATCGCTCGCCTTCGGTTTCGGATTTTGGACCTAATTTATTTGTTAATATTAAATATTATTTAATCCAAATTATCCGTTTTTGTAACGGAAAATTAATTTTCCTCCATGTTTTGAATTTCCGTTTTATTTTGCGTAAATAGTCATTTACGTTATGGCCTTTTTACGTGAACAATCATGATAGACCTTCTGAAGAGTTGCACCTCTTCGTTTAACCTCAACATGTTGGCTATAAAGAGCACACTATTCCCTCAGAGTTTCCATACGAAAATTCTGATTTCTCCTTCTTCTTTCTGCATTGTTTTAACATAAAAGAAAGTAGTAAGTATGATTTACTACTGTTCTTTGAGTTCGTTGATCACTGGGGTTTGAAGTACTGGTACACCAGTGAGGTTATCCATTCTATCTTGGGAGGAAATAATCCTAAACCTCGTGTACTAGGAGGGGATTAAGTTCCTTAAGGAAACACTGTAAATTCAGTGGGCTCGGATTCATTTTTTGTTCTTCTACATTTCTGATTTTTCCATAGCTACTGGTTCTGAATATATTTTTAAATGCGGATTACTAAAAAGCTTAAGGAACTTAATTTATCTGTATTCATCTTGTAATCTGTTTGTGGGAGACTAAATCCTATTGATTTCTACTCTCAGATTGGAGAATAAAATCTTCGGATTTTGCTACTCTTTTTGTATTCGATTTGAAGAAATAAAATCTTCACTGTTGTATTTAATTTGTTTCTATTAAGGTTATTCGGTCTGAAAACTTTAAATACTTCACCGTTAATTAATTTTGTTTCCGTTTTGTGATTAAAGGAAAGCAAAAATGATAGAAATCAGAACTCCCGTGGTTGGCTCTACGAGCAATGTTGCTTCTTCCAATTGTTCATGCCACCACCGGCTCCTACAGAGAAGCCCGAATTTTTTTTCGGGATTGACTTCAAACGGTGGCAACAAAAGATGTTTTTCTGTGTGACTACTTTGAGTCTACAGAAATTCATCAAAGAGGACGTTCCAGTTCTGTTGGAATCAACTCCTAAGAATAAACGTTTTTTAGTGACTGAGGCATGAAAGCATTCAGATTTCTTATGCAAGAATTACATTCTTAGCGGACTTGAGGATGATCTTTACAATGTCTATAGTAATGTAAAAACTTCGAAAGAACACTGAGAGGCATTGAAAAAGAAGTATAAAATCGAGGATGCCGGTTTAAAGAAGTTTGTTGCAATTAAGTTTTTGGACTATAAGATGGTAGACAACAAGCCTGTCATTACCCAAGTTCAAGAGCCACAAGTTATCATTCATGATCTCCTTGCTGAAGGTATAATCCGAATTAATGCTTTTGTTGAAAGTATTAATTCGGTTACTAATTATAAAGTTTTTGTTGAAGGTTTGGTCATCAATGACGCGTTTCAAGTTGCAACAATGATTGAGAAGTTGCCTCATTTATGGAGGGACTTTAAGAACTACTTGAAACACAAGCGCAAGGAGATGAAACTCTAAGATCTCATCATTAGATTGAGGATCGGAGAGGACAATAAATTTGCAAAAAAGAAGACACGGGGGAACTCAACTATTATGGGAGCAAATATTATTGAAACTGCTTCAACTAATCCGAAGAAGCGGAAAAAGTATTCTGGACCAAACAACTATCCCAGTAAGAAGAAATTCAAGGGAAACTGCCACACCTGTGGAAAGGTTGGACATAAAGCTTCAGAATGCCGTGCTCCAAAGAAAGAGAAGAAAAAGGGTCAAGCAAATATGGTTCAAACAAATTATGATATTGATGACTTGTGCGCTATGTTGTCTGAATGCAACTTAGTGGAAAATTCTAAGGAGTGACATATTGATTCTGGAGCTACCCTCCATGTTTGTGCTGTTAGAGAAGCATTTGCTTCATATGCTCCCGCTGGACCCGACAATACCATTTTTATGGAAAATTCTGCAATGGCCAAAATTGAAAGTTATGGAAAGATATTACTAAAGATGACCTCTAGCAAGGTGGTGACTCTAAACAACATTTGTCATGTTCCTGATATACGGAAGAACTTAGTTTCTATTTCACTTCTGGTTAAAAACGGGTTTAAGTGTGTTTTTATTTCAGACAAAGTTGTAATAAGTAAGATCAAGATATACTTAGGAAAGTTTACCTTACTGAAGGACTTTTTAAGATGAATGTAATGTTTGTTGACAATAATAAAATTTCAGCTTCTTCTTGCTTACTTGAGTCAAACGATTTATGGAATATAAGCTTGGGTCATGTCAATTATAAAACCTTGCAAAAAATGATTAATTTGGAAGTATTGCCTAAGTTTGAATGCAACAAATCAAAATGTCCAATATGTGTGGAATCTAAGTATTTTAAACATCCATAGAAGTCAGTTGAATGGAATTCAATTCCTTTAGACTTAATTTATACAGATATTTGCGACATGAAGTCAATACCATCTCGCGATGGAAAGAAGTATTTTGTAACTTTTATTGAAGACAATACTCGATATTGCTATGTTTACTTAATAGTAAAGATGAAGCAATAGATGCATTCAAACAATACAAAAATGAAGTTGAAACGCAACTCAATAAGAAATCAAAATGTTAAGAAGTGATCGGGGTGGTGAATACAAATCTCCTTTTGAAGAAATATATTTAGAATATGGAGTTATTCATAAA
Organism: Nicotiana paniculata; assembly: GCA_005239505.1. NCBI lineage: Eukaryota > Viridiplantae > Streptophyta > Magnoliopsida > Solanales > Solanaceae > Nicotiana > Nicotiana paniculata. Next base: position 20,945 of record ML351598.1, on the reverse strand, counting down.
AAAATGGCCCCTTACACGCCCCAATCCAGTGGGATTGCGGAAAGAAAGAATCGCTCATTAAAGTAGATGATGTACACATTGTTGATAAGTTCTGGTCTGCCACAGAACTTGTGGGAGGAAGACCATCTTGAATTATTTTAAAGTGTAAGGGTGTTTGACAAAATTACAAGTTTCTAAACTCAAAAGGGTAAAAATGAGACCGAAAACCGTTGATTGTGTTTTCATAGGATATGTGACCAATAGTAAACCATATTGATTCTGGTTAATAAATCAGAAAATTCCGACATTCATAATAATACGGTTATAGAATTAGATAATGTTGAGTTCTTCGAAAAAATATATCCGTATAAAAAGAAATGTGAGTTATTGGTGAAGGATCTAAACGACCTCGGGAAGAAACAAAAAAAAGTACGTTTAATCAGGAGAATCCAAGATGTAGTAAATGTCAAAGAACGTCTACTTCATTTGGACCATAATTTGTGACTTTCTTATTGGAAAATGAGCCTCGAACATTTAAAGAAGTTATGTTTTCTTCGGAATCATTATTTTGGAAAGAGGCAGTCAATAGTGAAATACAATCCATACTGAACAACCATACATGAGAATTGGTTGATCTTCCTCCAAACAATAAACCACTGGGTTCTAAATTGATTTTAAGAGGAAAATGAAACATGATGGTACTATTGACAAATATAGGGCAATATTTGTGGTCAAAGGGTATAGACAACGAGAAGGTCTTGACTATTTTGATACATACTCTTCAGTTATAATAATTATGTCCATACGAATGTTAGTAGCATTAACTGTGGTATATGGTCTTGAAATTCATCAAATGGACGTTAATACGACCTTCTTAAATGGAGATTTGGAAGAACAAATTTACATGGAACAACCTGAAGGATTTGTAGTTCCAGGTAAAGAAAAGAAGGTATGTAGACTTGTTGAGTCACTTTATGGACTAAAACAAGCACCCAAACAATGGCATGCAAAATTTAACTAAACGATGTTGTCAAATGGTTTTAAGATAAATAAATGTGATTAATGTGTGTACATTAAAAATGTTGCAAATCACATAGTCATTGTTTGCTTATTTGTGGATGATATGTTGATAATGAGAATTGACATTGCCAACATAAATGTGACCAAGAGTATGCTAACTAGCAAGTTTGATATGAAAGACTTGGGAGTTACCGATTTAATTATGAGTATTAAGATCCATAAGATTTCTCAAGGTCTGGCTTTGTCATAATCTCATTACATAAAAACAATACTTGAAAAATTCAAGTACTTAGATTATAAAGTTGCAAAGATTCCGATTGACGTGAATCTTGCACTTGCAAAGAACAAAGGTCAAAGCATATCACAATTGGATTACGCTCGTGTGTTGGGATATTTAATGTATATCATGAATTACTCTCGACCAGATATAGCTTGTGCTATAAGTAAATTGAGTCGATACACAAGTAATCCAGGTCAATCTCATTGGATGGGAGATGAAACGAGTTTTGGGATATTTAAAATATACCCAAGACTTTGCTTTGCACTACAGTAATTATCCTGCGATGTTGAGAGATATTGCGATGCAAATTGGATCACCGGTTCAACTGATCCTAAGTCCACAAGTGGATATGTATTCACTATTGGTGGAGGAGCGGTATCTTGGAAGTCGTCCAAACAAACTTGTATTGCCTGCTCTACAATGGAGGTTGAGTTTATAGCCTTAGATAAAGCCGATGAAGAGCTGAATGACTCCGAAATTTCTTGGAAGATATTCCATTTTGGCCCAAACCGTTGGCACCAATATGCATACATTGCGATAGTAAAACGGCAATTGGAAGGGATGTGAGTGTTACGTATAACGGTAAATCTCATTATACGATGAAGACATAAAACCGTTAGGCAGCTACTCTCTAGGGGGATCATCACAATTGACTACGTAAAGTCAAGCGATAATGTGTCAGATCCACTTACGAAAGGCCTAACTAGAGAGGTAGTTGAGAAATCATCGAGGGTAATGGTACTATGCTCGAGGACAAGTCATTGTGGCAGTAACTTTACCTAGAAGACTCGAGATCCCAAGATCTAGGTTCAAGGAGATCAAACAAAGTCATTAATGACGGTTCAACACTGTCAACTAAAAATTTTAGTCCATTCACGTGATGAGACAATGTTCAGTACCACGGATAAAACATTAAGGCTTTTTAATGGTTTCTAAAATTGATACGGGGTATATCAAATAGCGTATCTATAAGATGACACATTTAGGAATCACCTATGTAAGTGTGAAGCATTAGTCGCTTCAAGAAGAACTTTGTAAGGCTAGTTTTCTACGCACTTATGAAACAAAGCGGTGTTCATGGCTGAAACGAACACAACAATGAGAACCAAAGACGGTTAAAGGTTAACTGTGTGACTTATGGTTGTCTAGGTATACACCAATGTTCGAGGATTTAAGGATATCAAATCTACCGATTGATCGAGTATATCCGATATAAGTTCACTAAGAAAAGTTCAAAGGGAAACCTACTTATCTAGATGCGATTAATCCTTGCTTTTAAATCACATAGTTTTCGTGCATAGTTTCGTGATATAGCCATTCCCCATTCATGTGGAGGATTGTTGGATTTTTAAGCTTATTTTAGCTTAAAAGAGGGTGAATGAAAAATGGAGGAAAAATGAAATATTTGAGTTTCCCTCCTTGACAAAAGGACATTGTCCCATATTAGAGGAGGAAAAGACTTTTGATGGGTATATATACGATTGCTCTTCTTCTAGCTCTTAAATAGTTAATAAGAAGGCAAGTCTCGCGCCGTCGTCGTCGCTCGACTTCGACTTCGGATTTTGGACCAAATTTATTTGTTAATATTAAAGATTAACGTAATATTATTCAATCCAAATTATCCGTTTTTGTAACGGAAAATTAATTTTCCACTGTGTTTTGAATTCCCGTTTTATTTTGCGTAAATAGCCATTTACGTTATGACAGTTTTACGTGAACAATCATGACAGACCTTCTGAAGAGTTGCACCTCTTCGTTTAAATTCAACATGTTGGCTATAAATAGCACACTATTCCCTCAGAGTTTTCATACGAAAATTCTAATTTCTCCTTCTTCTTTCTGCATTGTTTTAACAGAAAAGAAAGCAGTAAGTGTGATTTACTACTGTTCTTTGAGTTCGTTGATCACTAGGTTTGAAGTACCGCTTCACCAGTGAGGTTATTCGTTTTATCTTGAGAGGAAATGATCCTAAACCTCAGGTACTAGGAGGGAATTAAGTTCCTTAAAGAAATACAGTAAATTTAGTGGGTTCTGATTCATTTTCTGTTTTTCTACGTTACTGATTTTTTCTTGCTATTGATTCTGAATATATTTTCGAATACAGATTACTAACAATATTAACATAGATTTTTATGGTTATGACTAGACCTAGCAAGATGGTTAAAAATAATAGTTATCCACCCAACCCAACCCATTAAAAATGGGTTGGTTAACTGACTTTTTTAAACTGGGTCGAATATGGATAATTACTCATATTATCCATTAGAAAAATGAGTAACAAAATGGGTAACCAATGGGTAAAATATGGATAATACAATTATTGAAACATTATTTCAGTAATGTTCTTCTGTTGCAAAGGATATCAAATTCATATTAGAGCTTGAGGCTAATGTGAAGTCATGAATGGATAATATGGTTTCTCATTTTATCCGCGGATTAACCCGTTTATTACACGTGTTAAATATGGGTGGGGGCGGATAATTTATCCGTTTTTTATTGTCCGTCTCAATCCGAATCATATTCGACCTGACCCGCGTTTGCCACTGCTAACTATGACCCCCAAATAATGATTAATAATAATACAATAAAGACAGTATCTCCTAGCAAACGATCAGATAGTATTAATTAGTTCCATACTGATTGATTGGTATTAGTGGATCAGTTGAATGTTGATGATGAGTATATTCTTGTGGCCCATTACACTTTTTATGTTTGTGGTTATCCTTGTGCTTTCTTATCCAGTTAGTAATGATTAAAAGAAGAGGAAGTAGGAAAAAAAACAAATTTATGATATTTTTTAATTACTAATTGTGAATTTGTGATAGGCCGATCTCACAGAGAAGATCACTGAATACTATATGACAAGACTTTGAATTTTCAATCCGAATTACATCAGATTTGATTATCAATTCAGGAATCAGATGGCTGTGCATACGGTCAGTGTTCTAAAAGATATTTTTGGGGCGAGCTCTAGGGCAAGACAGGAGCGTATATAGCATATAGATAACGGGTTTAACTGAATCTATAATGTGGGTGCAGAACATAAATTTATGTATAAAAATCTACTAAAAATAGAACAAATAGCAGATTTGGACCCACAGTTTTAGAAAAATAATTAATTTTGATGCTGAAAATCTTAAAAGTTAAACCCATAGAGTTTAAAGTCTGGATCTGCCTCTAGGGCGAGGCGCACCAAAAATGCCCTGAAGTGATAGTGTGGGCAAAAGTCTCAAGAAGCGTACGCCTAGCGATTCGGGGCGTACGCCCGGGCGTTTGAGGTGCGTTTTTGTAGTGAGGCGTAAGCCTAAAGACTTTTTCAAATTAAAATAAAATTTGTTGAATAAGTCCTTATAATACCCATATTCTCAAAAGTCAGCTTGTAATTACTCAAAAGTTTTAAAAATGAACTGAAATGTATTAAATTTAAAAGTCAACAATTTTTTTTATTGATTGAAGCCTTAATTTATAGTCTTTCCCAATTCTTTATCTTATCCGCTAGTCTGCTAATATCTCCCAAAGCAACAAATATTCAATTTTTATGTTTTTACAAATACAAAGAGAACTCCATTCTCCTTCATAGCAGCAAGTTCAAATTTCAAATTGCAGGTTAGTCATTCTTTTTGTTCTTCCATGTAGAAAATTTTATTCTTTTTGACTCAAATTACTTGTGCTTGTAAGTAGCGTATAATAGATTTTTTTGACTAGTTTTTTATGGGGATGGAGCGCGCGCACACATACACACATTATATATATATATATATCACATATTTATAATTTTCTTCAATTTTTATGCAATTTTATCTGTTTATAAATATTTATTATAATTATATTATTTTATAAAATATTAAAAATCCGTACCTCGAGACTTACGAGTTATGCCTTGCTAAGACATATATAAAATGCCTCGTCTTACGCCCACACATTTTAAACATTGCATATGGTACGTGTAGAATTTTACCTTAATGATAGATATATAGTATAGTGTTTTTAGATGAGAGTTAAGACATCTGATTGTGTGTTCGGTATGATGTAAAATATTTATTCTTTATTTTCTTGGAATAAAGATTGATAATGATGTTAACGGATCGGATAGTGTTTTCATGAAACTTTTGAGTGTTAAAAGTTAATACTTCGTTTATAATTATTTGTCGTGATTTTCTAAAGATATTTGTCTCAAATTATTTATTATTTTAGCAGTTGAAAATATAATTAATTATTTTTTCTCATTTTATCCTTAATAGCAATTGTTCTTGAAGATAGATATATCACATAAATAGAGAAAATATTCAATGAAGAGATATTATAATTTAAAGACATAAATAAAGGCAAATAGCCAAAAAAATCCTCCTAACTAATATTTTCTTAAGGGGCATATAAAAACAAACACGATAAATAAGTTGAGACGAAAATAGTAATAACATCTAACTATCGATATTAATTTAGAATTCAAAAAGTTGTTAAAGAAAATGACTTTTTCTGACCCAAACACCAAACAATAAATTATAAGATATTTATTTTGCTGTTACTTAAATTTTATTGTATCATATTATTAAGTTCGTCATTACGTAACGACAAAATATGTCACTTTATGTAAAAATCAATTTGATATGATTACGTCATTAATAGTGGAAATAAATAGCAAAAAAGGAAAAAGAGACAAGAAAGAATAAGAATAAAGCAACAAGTTATGGCGAAACTTCCCTTTCCTTTTAAAGGTTGTGCAAACATTAAAGATCTAAAAGGCTTTTGCTACAACTTAGGAGAATGAGTGTTTGGCAACACTGTGTCACTATCAGTTGTATACTTTATATGGGATCAAGTAATGTTTATCTTGAAGGAAGTTTCAAGGATTAGTAAAATTGTTTTTGTGGCATATAGATCACGGGTTTGAACAATTGAATCAGTCGCTGAGTAGATTGTCTATGTCACATCCTTGATACTGTCTCTCCGAATCCTAAGTGAACGCGAGATATTTCGTGCATCGGACCTTCTTTTTAAATATTTATCTTCTTAAAGCTCAATGACGTTCTATTTTGGAGTGATTTGGAAAAACCTACTCCATTATTTTCAAAAGATTTGATGAACTAATATATTTATGATGTATTCTTTACTGTTTTCAAAATTAGGAAATTGTAAAGATATATTACTTGTAGTGTAGTTCCTATACATCTAACTATAAATTTAAAAGAACACATCTATATATTGTCATAGTAAGTGTCAGCTGAATTTTAAAATACTGAGAAGTTTTTTTTAGATTTCTTGAAAATGCGATAGTGAAACAAATGAACTTGCCATGGGCAGAAAATGAATCATGTCCCCTGACCTGTTGGTCGCGTTGCGCTCAGTATAGTTCGTTTGATAAATGGTCCATATTGGCTTGTTGGGCCTTCCCATATGTTTTGGGCCATATAGAAAGTTGAGTAAAAATTGTATGGGCGCCCTATTTGGTCGTCCCTTTTAACTTATACCCGTTTTGTTTTTTTGTTTGCATCCGTACCCATTTTTTAGTGGCTAAAAGCATTTTAAAAAGACGATTTTGCCCTTCAGGACTATTGACAAAACTGTAGACTGCAGGACAAAACTTCAGCATGTTTTGCCACGGGTGGTTTCCTTCACAATATGTATACAAATAAAAAGTAAAATTACCAACACTTAAACTTTCATAATTCCAAGATATCATGTTTCTAAAATCAATAAGTAAAATTAAAAAAATTAAAAAAGAATAAAATTTCAAACTTGAAACCTAGTAATATGTACAGCTACAACTACACCGTTAGTTCTCTGGTAACGGCACCAAAATTTGATCACGCCCAACTCAAGTCCTAAAAATAATAAAACAGTCGTTGCAAATATAATCCGATCTAAAAGTCCGGAGTCGAATCCCACAGAGAACTAAGGTTTAGCTACAACTGTTAACTATCACTAAGAAGACAAGTTCGAACAATTCCGAAGTTATAAATATTAAGATTCTTATATCTAATTAATTAACTAACAAATTAAAGTAGTAAATTAACAATAAGAGATACTAAGGGTTGGAGAAAAGATTAAGGAGGTCTAGAGTTATGATTTCCCCAATTGTCGGAATCCTTCCCGCTACGTCTTCTATAATTCGTCAAAGTATTCTCTACCGATCATGAGTACTTCGAGTGTCATAATTCTCTCTCGAGCAACTACCACAATTTACTAGACATATTCTCTCGAATTACGCTAGTTGGCTCTAATTCACCGCTCACTACGATCGCACCAAGATTTTGTTATCTCTAATCCCGCCTTTAAACCCTCCGTATTGATCTCTCACATACGTTAGGAGTGATGTTGTTCAACAACTACCTAAATATGTACCCTCTCTCAAGCAATACACACTAAATAGCCACAGTCAATTGATGACCATTCAATCAACAACAGTAAACATGTTGTTGAACAAATAGAGAAATTTAACGGTTCAATTATATAAAAACATAAAGAGAATTTATCTTATAAAAGTTCCATCAAAATTCTAAATAACAAATTAGCTATTCATAATAGTATGCAAAACTACAATACTAGAATTCATAACCAGATAATGAAAATAGGAAGAAGGAAGTGAAAAACTCGTTGAAGAATTCTCCTCCTTGCTCCTAGCGCTTTCTTGCCTCCTTGGGTCGAATCTCCTCTCTAAAAATGTCTTATGCTCTCTAATGATGTCTAACCCTCTCTAATGATGTCTAGCCAGTAGTGTCTAACTCTTCAAAAATTAACTTCTAGGGATATTTATAGGGCAAGGGCCGAATTTACATGTCCAATATTAATGAGGAATTAAACTTTTTTTTTCGGATGACATTGTTGGCGCATTGCACTGCCTGTAGTACTGTCGTTTTGGTGCAGGCACTGACTGTAGCACTGTCTTTTCGGCGCAAGGCACTGTCATGGCACTGATGACAGTGCCCTGGACAATGCAATGCACTGTCTATGGCATTGTTGTTACTGTGCAATGCACTGTCTATGGCATTGAATTTTCGTTGTCTTGCATGTCTTCTTTTATTGCTCCATTTTGTAGCTCTGAGGTACCATTTCATGCAATTTTTCTCTAATTCATATCCATGCATTCCTCCACATGAAATAAGCTCTATTAAGCGCAATCGTCGCACAAATTAGCATCCAAACAACAAGAAATAGGGTAAATAATGTCAAAATATATGAAATTATCTCACGACATCAGGCACAGGTTAAAATAAGGCATAAATATAAGGTACGACTGCAAGTCCCCTGAAGTTGAGGAGCAAAACTTTTTTTAATTTTTTCTAAAAGAATTAATCTAAATAGCCATTTATCCGTACACTTAAACTAAAAATAGTCGCTATATATATATATATATATATATATATAAAACTAGTGTATAACCTAAGTATACCGATTGCAAAAAGTAATTCGCGAATTTGGCCATAATTTGTGCTAGAGGATAGACACTATGTAATTTTAGTAGTTCTTTATTTTTATCATGAAAAATGACACATTCTCAAGTCGAGTTCCTAATGTTTTCTTCAATTATTAAATTACAGCCCGTTTTTCCCTTTATTTCGAATTGCCTTTTTGGCTTGTTGAATTTATGCTAGTCAAAAAGGAGATAATAAGATATTCACCAACTACTCCCTATTGAATTTTTTAGCTCTGAGCCTATGATATCTGCACAATAAGTTTCAAACAGCCTGATCGATTGGTATAGTGGATCAGTTGATGATTATTTAGTAGGAGTGTGTTTTTTCTTTTTGTATCTATTATGTTGTGCATATCCTTATCTAAAAATACAAAACTTTAAACCAAAAAATCACATAAAGAAAAAAACAATTATTGGCTGGAGTTGAACTTTTTATCACTTATATCATGCGTCAATTTACTTATGGTTCTAAGCAAATTTGCCAGAATAAAGAAGAGGAATAAAAAAAAGAAGGTATTATATGCAATTTTATATAAAATGTGATATTGTATTCAAGTCATTTCGGACACTTGGTTGATTTCTTGTTAATTTCGTGCTCGTATATGCTACCATCTTTCTTCTCTGTTTGTTTTTTTCTCCTAGTGATGAATACTTGGGATATGTAAACGTAATCATAATTCTTTTAGTATATGGCAAATCCATTGAAAGTATTGGAATCCAAATTACATCAGCTTTAATAATTAATGACTATGTATATGTGTTTAATACAAGTGTAATGGCAGGTAAAAAAATATTTTACTACTGAGTTACTTAGGTCATTAACTAAATCAGACGAAATTATATATAGTGTTTTTAAATAACAGTTAAGAGTAAATAATAGACAAAAATAAATGTATAATGATAGTGATTTTACGTTAGCCTTGAAGGGTAATTGGACATAAAAATTAGGAAATCAAGGATACTTGACCCTGGACCCTGGACCTCCTAATCCTATACTAATTCAAACACAATTCATTTTCACTTTAATCCTAATCAAGTGGAAGTGCTCAGAGGGGAACTTTCTTCGATAAATAAAGGGCAGTCCGGTGCATAAAGTAGATCGCATTCACACATGATCCGAGATGAGATGCATCCCAAGGGGTGTAATATAGGTAATGCGCCCTGATGCAAGCATTAATGACTGATTTCACGATCCGAACTTGTGACCTATAAGTTAGATGAAGACAACTTTAGCGTTGCTCTAAGACTCCCCTTTCCTTTCTTTGATACTCCAAGTAAAAATATAAAACTGAAGTTCGTGAATATATGTTATGTTAGTTTCTTTATTATTCAATGTGATTCTTATACTCTATACAATCTATTTTGTTGGTTGTATATCTTTTGAATCTCGTTTTATCTAAACAATTTTGTTCATAAAATTATGACACTCGAATTTCTCTCTTAGAAATCTTGGAGGTGTTATATAGCAAAAGATTGCCATTATAAAATGACGGTCATGTATTTCCTCTGTCATAACTGTTAACAACCATGAGAATGATGATCAAAATTGATGTGAAGAAGAATCTAGAAGGAGAAGATGAGAGGAAAATGAAAGAAGAAGAGAACCAACTCACCTCATTTCCAAAATTGAGTTCTGTACCATCTACAACAGTATTTAACAGACTAACTAACTATAACACTAACCGACTTTTACTAACTCCTAACAAACTAACTATAGTTAATATTACACTTAAGTTTTACTATAGTTAGATATCAGCTTGTCACTTAGCTGCTAGCCAACACTCCCCCTCAAGCTGATGATTTAAATAAGTTCTTCAATCTCATTTTGTTCAGCAAGTATTCATGTTGAGTTTTCCCAGACCCTTTGTGAATAATTCTGCTAGTTGATCTTCTGTATTCACATCTCAGTTTTCAGCAGTCCTTGACTTATCTTTTCCCTCACATAATGACAATCTATTTTAATATGTGTTGTTCTCTCATAAAATATCAGATTGGAAACTATTTGGATTGCTACTCTGCTATCACATATTAGAGTTATAGGTAGCTCAATCTTGACACCTAGTTCACGAGACTTGTTAACCATGTAACTTTTGTTGCACACAATGCCATACTTCTAAATTCTGCTTCTGCTCAACTTCTAGAGACAGTACTTTGCTTCTTAGACTTCCAGGATATTAATACATTGCCAAAATTAATTAAGTACCGTGTAACTGATCTCCTTGTCTGTATTCATGGCCCCTAGTCTGAGTCACAATAAGCAATCAACCTACTCCATGATTCTGCAAGTATCAGCAGTCCCAAACCTGGTGCCTCCTTTATATACCTTACCACTCTTAGTGCTGCTTCCATGTGATAAGTCTTAGGACAATGCATGAACTGGCTAAGGACCTGAACCACAAAAGCAATGTCTGGCCTGGTCATAGTAAGATACAACAATCTTCCTACCAATCTTTGGTAAACACCAGATTCTTGAGAGTTTCATTCGAGTGAGCACTATTGGTATTGAAGCAACTGCCATATTCTGTGGATGTTAACTTCTTATTCATCTCTAATGGTGTTCCAGCTGGCTTTGCACCACTTAGACCTGACTCAGATATTAAGTATAGAACATACTTCCTCTAACACATGAAAATTCCTTGTTTAGACCTTGCAAACTCAATGCCTAGGAAATTTTTTGCTCTCCCAAATCCTTCATCTTGAAACTTTTCTTGAAATCTATCCTAGTATCACACAACAACTGTTGGTTGTTCCTAGTGATCAAAAGATCATCTACATACACTAATATGATTACAATGTCACTCCCAACTTTCTTTGTGAACAAGGAATAATCATAATGGCTTTTGCTGAAATCCCATGTGAAGTAAAGCTTAAGTCAACTTCATATTCCATTGCCTTGGGGTCTGTTTAAGTACATAAAGAGACTTATGGAGTTTGCAGACCTTCTAGTGAGTCTCACCTATTCTAGCAAATCCCTCAGGTATATGCATATAGACCTCTTCAATGAGATCTCCATTAAGGAACACATTATGAACATTCATCTGAAAGATCAACCACTGTTTAGAAGCAGCTAATGCAATAATAGATCTGACAGTAACTATCTTAGCCACAGGAGAAAAAGTTTCACCATAATCCAAACCTTCCTTTTGACTGTACCCCTTAGCAACCAATCGAGCTTTGAACCTTTCCACCTCCCCATATGCTTTATACTTAATTTTGTACACCCACCTACAACCAATAGGTGTCTTTCTAGGTGGAAGATATACAATGCTCCAGGTATGATTGTCCTCTAGTGCATCGATCTCCAACTGCATAACTTTCACTCATCTAGGATCAATATAAGCTTCTTTAAAAGTAGTTGATTCTGAGAGAGCTGAGTAGGCTATGAGAGCTTGTCTGAAGGTTGGAGAGATGTGAGAGTAGTCTGCATATGAGGAGATGGAATAAGTACATTTTGAGCCTTTGGAGATGGTGAAATAATCTTACAGCCATACATGTGGCTTGCTTGGTCTGAAGGATCTCCTGCATTCTTCAAGAGGCTCAACATGATATGATTGAATTGCAGATGTTTCAGCACAAGCATCATCCTAATAATTACTCAAAGTAGGAATGATAGGTTCAGAAACAGTTGTGTATGTAGGGAAGGAAGGAGTTTCTGCAGAGGACTCTGATGACATTTGAGCTGCCGCATGCTCAGTTGAGTCTTCTACTATATGTGCTAAAGAGGAGATATGAGTTGCAGCATTCAACTCAGGAGATAAAAGATCCAGGACAGGGAAAATCAGAGTTCCTGAATCTCTAATATGCTTGAAGGGAAACACAGTTTCATGGAACACAACATTTCTATTGACCATAAAGGTTTTGAAATGCAAGTTATACAGTATATACCCCTTTTGAGTATAGGAGTAACCTAAGAGCACAACAAGCATTGCTCTAGGTGAAAGCTTGTCCAAAACTTTAGGAGTTGTAGCATAGCACAAACAACCAAATAATTTGAGATGAGATAAAGAAGGAAGATGCAAATACAACTTCTCAAAAGGTGATTTGTTAGAAGGTAATCTATTGAGTAAATACATTGCTGTAGTAACACATTCTCCTCAAAATCTTAAAAGCACAACTGCTTGAAATCTCAGAGATCTAGTCATTTCCAAAATAGTTCTATGTTTTCTTTCTGTCACCCCATTCTGCTGGGGTGTGTAAACACATGTACTCTGATGGACAATGCCAAGACTGGAAAATAATTGCTTGAACTCAGTACTAAAAAATTCACTTCCATTATTAGTCCTTAGAATTTTAACAGTAGTAGAGAACACATTGTTTTCTTGAGTAAGAAAATCTCTTAGAACTACAATTGCTTCTGACTTAGAATTTAAGAGGAAAATCCAAGTAAATCTGCTATAGTTATCAACTATGGTGACAAAGTACCTTTTACCATCATGTGTAGGTACTCTATATGGTCCCCAAATATCATATTGAACTAGTTCAAAAGCAGACTTTGTTATAGTATTACTCAGCTGAAAAGGCATCTTGGTTTGTTTAACAATAGGACATACAGTGCATGGCTGATTAGAGTTACCTGTTGTCAGCTTACTCAGTGCCTCTATCTTATTTATTATGTCTATAGGATCATGCCCTAATCTGTTATTCCATAAACTGCATATGCTAGAAACAGACACACTAGAAGAAGTATTGGAAATAGAAGAAGAAGTGGAAACATATTTGTTGTGTTGACACACTTATTTGTTGTCTAAGATGGGGCTTATGTAGAAGTACTCCCACGCAGTATGTACAATCCATGATCCTCTACGCCAATCCCCATCACCTGACCACGGGAGAGGTCCTGAAAAATACAGAAGTCAGGGAAGAAGCCAACTATACATTTAGTTCCTTAGTGATTTTTGAAACTGAGAGTAGGTTGAAATTAAAATTAGGAATGTAGAGAACATTAGAGATTTCCTGATTACTTAATACAGAAGTATTTCCTGTGTGTGATACTGATACCACACTTCTAGTAGGTAAGTGTACTTTATTTTCTTCTGTGTTTGGAAGTGAACTATGATTGTGCAGCATGTCTAGGCTTGAAGTCATATGATTTGATTCCCCAGTGTCAACAATCCACTTGTCATTAACACAATGAGACAAGGCAGTCACTTTGCTCAAAGTACCTGCAACAGCTGATTTTCTTGATGAGTCTGATCCTTCTATGCTTCCTTTGGACAACAAATGAACAGTTTGCTAATACTGTTCAGGAGCGAAGACATGAGCAGGATGTGGTAATTTCTAGAAGAAAGTAGGTTGATTTTCTGGTTGTGGAACACCTGAATTAGAATGACTTCCTCATCTCCCTTGTTGATTCACAATAGAGGTTACATTGCTCCCCATCATATATCTGTCTGTACAGTTCACCTCTGCACCACACACTTGATTTGCATATTGTCCAGTATTGATTCTTTTCTTCTTGGATTTGAAATCCTGAGGATATCCAACTAGCTTATAGCAATTTTTCTTTGTATGCCCCTTGTAGTGGCAATACTCACACTAAACTTGACTCCTCTTTAGTTTGTAATTTCCAGTATTATTTGTGTTCTTTCTGCTATACATTGCTACATTCTCCAATGCTTCAGAAACTTGAGCTACTTGTGACGTATTAACAAGGTTTATTTGGCTTTCCTGATCAACTAACATAGGATAGGCCTTATTTATACTAGGAAAATGGGACATCATCATGATTTGGCTCTTTGATTGTGAATAGGACTCATTTAAGCCAGTAAGAAACTGAAGGAGCCTTTGATATTCAAAGTGTTGAGCATACTTCTTTGACTCAGGACGTGGACACCCAGGACATGGCATAAGAGCATCAAACTTATCCCAAAGCTCTCTTAGTTTGGATAAATAGTCAGTTACTGTCATAACTCCTTGAGTCATAGTGTGAACTTCCCTATGTAGGTACAGAATTCTTGAACCATTTATTTTATCAAATCTCTCTTTTAAGTCTTCCCAAACTTTGTGAGCACTAGATGCATATTGGACACTACTTAGCAAACCCGGCCTCACAGCATTCACTATCCATGACAAAACAATAGTATTCACTTTCTCCCATAGATCATGGAGTTTAGGCTCAAACCTAGATTTAGGAAACCTACCATCGACAAATGCTAATTTACTCTTACCTAGCAAGCCAATTCTCATTGCACGACTTCACAAAAAATAGTTATCAGATCCAGTAAGTTGAAGAGAAATCAAAGAACTACCTGGTGTATCGGTTGGCTGTAGATACAGAGGGTGATTATGATCAATGGTAGGGAAAGAGGTACTAGTCATGAAATTTCCATTCGTTGAGGTCGTGACAGTGTCAGTAGGAGTAGTATTGTTGATTTGATCATCTTCAACCGCCATTGTTGACTGGGAATTGGCTTCACAGAACATAATTTACAAACCCTAGCTTCGATACAGAGTTACTCTGAGACAATTCGGCACCTCAAATTGCAGAATTGAAGCAACCTAGATGAAGAAACTCATTTGCAAACTTTCTTAGATCCACACTGATGGCTCTGATACCATGTTAACAGCCATGGGAATGGTGATCAAAGTTAATGTGAAGAAGAATCTAGAAGGAGAAGAAGAGAACAAATCACTTCATTTCCATAATTGAGTTCTATACCATCTACAACAGTATTTAACAGACTAACTAACTTTAACAATAACCGACTTTCACTAAGTCCTAACAAACTAACTCTAGTTAATATTACATTTAAGTTTAACTATAGTTAACTATCAGCTTGTCACTTAGCTGCTAGCCAACAATAACTCTCCGTCTCTTTTTCACTTTTTAGACCATTAAAGGGATGGAGTGGGACTATATATAATATAGCAAGAAAGGAAAAGTGAAAAGACAAATAACGAATAAAGCATCAATTGTGAAGTAATGGAGAAATTTCATATGGTTTTTCCTTTTTAAGGTTGTCCATATAACTAAGTAACCTAAAGGGTTCTGCTACAACTTAGTAAAAGGAGTGAATGACAGCAATGTTTCATGTGGTGTCAGTTGTATATCTGTCCTTTTTTTCCATTCAACAAGTATGGACTTTGTAAATTTTAGCACTTTTTTCGCTTTACAAATGTCAAACTTAGTAAACCTTAACTATTAACATTTTATAATGTCTTCTTTTATCATTTTGGAACTAGGAAATTGTAAACGTACATTACCAATATTACTCTAATTCCAAATAAGTTGGCATAATCAGAGACGGAGCTAGGATTTGAAACTAATGAGTTCAAGATTTTAGTCTTTTTAAGTTAGTAGATTCTAAATTAATAATTTATATATTTTTAATGAATTTCTTTAGATAAATACAAGGTGTTAAACGAGGTTACTGAGTTCGCCGAACCTGTAGTGTGCATGGTAGCTCCGCCTCTGGGCATGACGTACCTATATGAAAAAGAATCAAATAGACCATATATGGTGGTCTCTGTTTAGTTTTGGCAAACAAACTGAGCAGAATTTTGAACCCGTGAATAACATGTCACTTTGAACATCTTGAACTACTAGATTGTCTCACTCAACTATGTTGAGGGTGTTCAAAATATAATATATAACTATATAAAGTAATATTTAATTTATATACACAATATAATTTTAGATAAAGAGTATGCGCCATCCTTGGCATATGGTGGCTAAGCCACACTATGGAGGTTCTATGTTAAATCGAGTTGGTTTTTCCTTTGACGATAAATCTATCTTTGACAGAAGCCTTAAAGCAAGTCTTTTAGTCAAAAGTGTTGTTATGGTAGTGAAAACTACAACTTTTTGAAGCAGGAATCCGCTGCAGTATCATCAACAATGCAATAGAAATATTTTTTTTTTAATTGTGGATTCGTCTCAACTGGTGCAAAAGAGCGCCCTTTTATCACTTAAACCAAATATATATATATATATATATATATATATAGTCCATGTATAATATGTGTATAAGTTCTAAACTTGTATAATCGATGGATAATTTATGTATACCAAGTATAGAAAATAATAATAAACATAACTGGCTATTTATGTAAGGATCCCCATGTCTTATTCCAACCCAAAGTTTGTGGATTCTGTTGGGCCGCCCAATAAAACCAGCTTATCATCCATTTTGGGCCATGTAGAGAGTTGATGTAGAACTGACACCAGGTAGTCACTCTAAGGGGCTACTATTTAGGAATTAGCCAGTGCATCCTGAATTTCAGTTTTTCAGTTTAAATTTTAGGAAAAAAATGTCATGTGTTGTTTTGATGTTAAGAATCTTAGGACAAAATAAGTACTGGCTAATCTCAAAATAGCATCCATGAGAATGACTATTTGTGCACTTGTCCCAAAGTTGATGAACAACATGGTTTTTACAAAAATAGCCATACATAAATTATATATTAATATATATAGTTACACACACTATAAACAAATATATATTATATATTTACTAATTATTTTTAATTGAAGCGATTGGATGCACGACTATTTAAATTAATTCTTTCACGAATGAAACAAATCTTAGTGGCAAAGATAAGGTAGTCTTCACTGGCCCAAGCTGGCTCTAAAGTTATGAATAGTAAGGCTTGTGCCTTATACACCCAAAATTTAAAATAATAGGTTTATGAATATTTAAAAAGTAATTTTTAGTATTTCTGTAAGCTCTTTAGATATATAAATAAAGTAATTGTTTGACTTACTTAAAAATGGGTAGATGAATAATTCCAACGTTTCAATTTTTTACTTATTTCATTAGATTACGTGTCAAAATTTTACTCTCCCTTCTTATTTTTTCCAAATCAATCTTTCTTTCCTCAATCTTTTCATATTTCAGAAACCCTATTGTTTACCCTAAAAATGGATAACAATTGAATCTATATGTGGTTTTAAAGATACATGATTTCACTTGGCACAAACTGAGAAAATATGTAAATTGATATTGAAATTGACTGTAAAGAAAAATAAAAGAAAACCAATTGAGACGTGCAGCTTTGGCCCTCGAGATAAGTTACCCTCTAACTAAATGAATGAGCAAAATGAGATATGAACACAGGAACAAAGTATTGAGAGCTTAAAGAAAAGACTAGTATATTGCTTTGAATTGCGTGAATCAGATGCCTTTACAAATGATTAGACCCCATTTATATAGTAGGGGAGTTCTACTTATGGTACAACTCTAAATACAATAAGAAATCATATGACTGGCTAATTAATCAGCCTCATCTTGATACGTGCCGAGATTTCTACCGTGATCCTTGCTCGATTACGGATATTTCGGCTCACTGTTACTTGACTACGTAAACTTCCATCGGTCTCGCTTGGTCTCCGTTCTTCTTGGTCTCGATCTTGGTTGATCTCGTCCTTGTCCAGTCACTAATTACAGGTTCAGCAATCTAACTTCGTACTGAGGCTCGATATAACACGAAGCCGAACCGTGGCCTATCATGATATAACCTCGATTAGTCATAAGATGGCAATGCCCGTTCTGACCGTATACATATAGTCCCCTCGTTTCTCAGAAATAAGGTGATGAGAAATGACATGACTTCCCGAACTCCATCTCTATGAGTTATGATGTCAGTGACGAGCTCGACCATGACGTAAGCGACGAAATGTCCCGTCGGTCCAGTTATCAAGGCATTAAATGCATGTCAGGTGCTGGTCGGCCACTACCGGTTCTGAACCGTCGCCTTCAACCTATAAAAACCTCAACCCTTTCTCATTCAAACTTTTACAATCAACGGCTTTTCTTATCTTGCTTTCAGAGAATCCCCTTACATCATAATTTCTATATCCAGATTTCTTGAACTCTAATCAACAACATATAATCCTTACTCCTTTACTTGTTGTTCATAAGTGGATAAAACTTCTAAAATCGTGCTACAAAACAAGGTTGCTTCTTCATCGCGTCCCGCCGGTGATGAGGCTATGGCGGAGCCCCAACCTGAGTAATTCATTCCGACGGGGGGTCCCACAGTCACTGACTTTAAAATGGAGAAGACTCCCTCGGTGCAGGGCCAATGCGAGCCGATGTCGAGGTATATATGAACCATCACCAAGGATATCCTCAAAAAGGTAAAGCATGAGTGCAACTGGGTGAACAAAGATGTGATCGTTCCTTCTCCTGAGGAATCGATCACCACTCACATGTAGGGGTATCTAAGTGTTTACACTTAGCCCTTTACATTTAGTCCCTTAGACCCATCATCATCTCTTTCTGCAAAATATACAATGTCACCCTAGGCAAAATCCACCCTTCGTTCCGGAGAATAGTCATTCTCCTCCCTTTTTTCACGAGCAAGATTGAGGGATGTACTTTCACCCTCGATCACCTTATGCGCCTTTACAGCCCCCGACTCTATCGAAGCGGACTGATTAAGCTTGCTCGTCGAGCCAGCAGGGCCCGATTCTCCAGCATAGACGAGTCTCGGGATCGATGCTGGATGGGAAAATTCGTCCGAATAAGGACATCGGACCTCATCCCCGCTGAAGACATGTCGTTCCTAGAGAAGTGGAACATGAATCGTAAGTACTTTTACCTTGAAAGTTTGGTTTGCCATTTCATTTCCTTTCACCTTTCCTTATCTCTATTTTGGTGTTGCAGCTGTGGCCTAGATGCCGGACCCGGTTCCGGAATTAAAGCGATAAGTCGAAGTCCTTGTGTCTCAGAGGCCCTACTCCGAATGTGCCGGGATGGAGTTATCAAAGGGTCGATGTGAGGCCCGCAACCATGGTAAATTTCTATCTCGGATTGTTTATTGTTTCGGCCGTTTCTCGAACTAACTTATCTACCTTTATTTTGCAGGTTTCGGGAAGGATGTCAATGAGACCCCCTTCCGGAAAAGAAAAAATCGGATTCAATCTGCCGATTAAGTGATGAGTTTGAAGAAGAATAAGAAGAAGAAGAAGAAGAAGAAGAGAACTCCAAGCTAGTGGCCCTCGTGCGAGCTACTACTTCAGTACAAAAGTCCTCCGAACTGGAGGTGGTTGATGAGTTAACTTCGGCCGAGGTCCCTAAATCAGAAAGAGCAGAGGCCACCCCATCCCCATCTAACACGGCAGAAAGAGAGATCGGGGTCGAGGCTTCCCGAGCAATGTAGGAGGCCCCCAGGGACGAGCTCAGGGTGGTTGACATTTTGGGGTCCCCCCAGATTTCGGATACTATGATCCAAGAGGCCAACATATTGGAAGGTCACCGGATCGATATCCATGATTTTTTCGACGGGATCGAAGCTGCTGCTTCCGAGGATGTCACTGGATTCGGTGATTTGTCGGTGCCGAAGAGAATACCATCGTCAGGCGCTACTGCATCTTCATAAAGCTCGAGGATGATGGACCAATTCCCGGCTCCGAGCGGTAACCCAAGCCTCAAACGGCACCTAGTCCTCACTAACCCGGAGGATGCTTGAGTCTTCTCTCCCCTCCCCCCCCATTGGGATTTCCAGCTATCTGAGAGGCTTGGTGACCGAGGAAGACCAAGTCGTGATGAACCCTGAATCGGGTATCTTCGAGAATCTCTTCCTTATTTGTTTTATACTTAGAATTGTAGATCATTCTAACATCTTTTTCCTTACTTGTCGGCTTCGGTGTTGCACCACAAAGATTTCCTCAGAATTCAAGAGGAGCACAAGGCTGAGGTTCGGGACCTTACCAAGAAAAGAGACACATACAAACTCCTCAGTTAGAGGCTTCAAGCCGATTTGGTTATGGCTCGGGACGAGCACACCGATATGGAAAAGCAGGTATTCCGAATACTTCATGATAGTGACGATGAGTTAGATATAACGACTAACGATATGATTTTGCAGATCTTGCAGAGGCTTGAGCAGATCGGACGGCTCGATAAGCAGGTGGACGAGATATGAGCCGAGGCTGAAGCATTCAAGAAAAACATGGATATTCNCGAAAGGAGACACCCGGGCGATAGCCGGGCGACAGAGCCAAACACCCTGACCCTACCTGGCGTTATCCAGACGTTTGGGCTGAAACGCCAGCCCTAGCCTGGCGTTAGCCAGGCGTTTGGGTCCAAACGCCAGGGTCCCCAGTCGGCCAGAAACCGAGTTTTGACGGGTTTAAGTGTTTTCCAATTGAAATAGAAGTCTCCTACAGGGTTAGGGTTCACCCTAAACCTATAAATAGACTCCTAAAAGACAACTACAAAGGGGGGAGATTAAGGAGATTCAAGAGAGATTCGAGATTAGCTTGGATACGGACGGCAAAACATCAACTTGTACATATTTTCTTCATTA
>ML351596.1:0-30590 GCA_005239505.1 Nicotiana paniculata | reverse complement strand
ATTTAGTCTTGCACCATACGCGTGACATGATTCTTGACACGTTGAACTAAACGAGTATGCGTATGCGTGACTCGTATTGAGGTAATTTTTAGATAATCGAATAATAAGAAAGGTTAAAAAATACAAATATATCCTAAAAGTGAGTAATTAAACAATTTAAGCCAAGTTTAATCATTAAGCGACCGTGCTAGAACCACGGAATTCGGGAGTGCCTAACACCTTCTCCCGGGTTAACAGAATTCCTTATCCGGATTTCTGGTTCGCAGACAATTTAAACAGAGTCAAATTCCCTCAATTTGGGTTTAAAATAAACCGGTGACTTGGAACACCAAATAAACTATTCCAAGTGGCGACTCTAATAAATAAAATAACCCCATTTCGAATAATGTCACTTTAATTGGAAAAACTCCCATACCCCCTTGGGGCGTATAAAAGGGAGGTGTGACAGGATCCAAGGGCAGCTTTCCAGTCTTCAGATATTTTACATATTTTTTTCTCCAATCCCAAGTCAGGCTTATAGAGTTATCTCGACATGACCTTCTTCCACCACCGATCTCATGAATTTCACGACCACCCCCTAGTTGAGCTCGTCGTCCTTGACTGATGACCCTAAGTTAGTAAGGGTATCCTCACTGTTTTGATCTCGGGTCATGTATTGTAAAGTCCACTCCTCGAACCGATGTAATGTTACCTGCAACTTATCTAGGTACCTTTGCATACGTTCTTCTATGACCTCGAATGTTCCATTAACTTGGTTTACCATGAGGAGGGAGTCGCACTTAGCTTCGATCATCTCCGCTCCCAAGCTTTTGGCTAGTTCGAGACCTGCAACCATGCCCTCATATTTGACCTCGTTGTTAGTCAATTTCATAGTCCTAACGGATTGCCTAAATACATTGCTTGTTGGTGGCTTCAATACGATGCCGAGTCCAAACCCTTTTGCATTTGAGGCACTGTCTACAAAGAGAGTCCAGATTTCCGAGGATGTCCTGGAGTTTACCAACAACTCTCGTTTGACCTCGGGTATTAGGGCCGGCGTAAAGTCGGCCACGAAATCTGCCAAAATTTGAGATTTAATGGTTGTCCGGGGTCGATATTCAATATCGTATGCACTGATTTTCACGTCCCATTTGGCTAATCGTCCCTAGAGTTCGGGTTTATGAATTATATTTCGTAATGGGTAAGTAGTCACGACGCATATATGATGGCATTGAAAATATGGTTTTAGTTTCCTAGAGGCGCTTAGCAAAGTGAACGCTAATTTTTCTAGGTGAGGATATCTAGTTTCAGTGTGACCTAAAGTCCTGCTAACATAGTAAATTGGAAATTTCGTACCTTGTTCTTCCCGGACCAGGACTCCACTTACCGCTATCTTCGACACTACCAAGTACATGTATAGTTGTTTATCTGCCTTCGGTGTGTGAAGTAGTGGAGGGCTCGATAGATATCTCTTGAGTTCCTTTAAGTCCCGTTGGCCTTCCGGGGTCCATAAATAATTGTTGTTCTTCTTTAGTAGCGAGAAGAATCGGTGGCTATTATCGGAGGACCTCGAGATGAATCGCCCCAGGGGCAGCTATGTGTACGGTTAATCTTTGCACGGTCTTCATGTTGTCCACGACCGTGATATCTTTGATGGCTTTGATCTTGTCGGGTTGATCTTAATTCCCCCGTTGGATACCATGAACCTGAGGATTTTACCTAATCTGACTTCGTACGCACATTTCTCCGGGTTTAGCTTCATATTGTACTTCTTCAATATGTTGAAGGTCTCCTACAAATGTTCTAAATGGTCCTATGCTCTCAGGGACTTAACCAACATACCGTCAATGTAAACTTCCATCAATTTTCCTATTTTTTCCTCGAACATCCAGTTTACTAGGAGTTGATAAGTGGCACCGATGTTTTTTAATCTGAATGGCATCATGTTATAGCAGTACATGCCGTACTTAGTGATGAAGGATGTTTTTTCTTGATCATCCGGGTCCATCCGTATTTGGTTGTACCTGGTATAGGCGTTGAGAAAATTGAGGATCTCGTGGCCGGATGTGGAATCGATCATGCGATCAATGTTAGGAAGAGAGAAAGAGTCCTTAGGACACGCCTTGTTCAAATCCTTATAGTCTACACACATTCTTAATTTGTTCCCTTTTTTAGGGATTATTACTACATTTGCTAACACATCCGAGTATTTAACCTCCCGGATGGACCCTATTTTAAGGAGTTTAGATACCTCGTCCTTGATGAAAGCATGTTTGACCTCGAATTGGGTCCTCCTTTTCTGCTTGACCGGATGGAATTTCGGGTCCAGACTTAGCTTGTGAGTGGTTATCTCCAGTGGGATCCCTATCATATCAATATGGGACCAAGCGAAACAATTTATGTTAGTTATAAGAAAGTGAATGAGTTTTTTCCTGAGCTCGGGAGTCAATCATGTGCCCAGGTATACCTTCCGGTCAGGTAGATGCTCGATCGATATGACCTATTCCAGCTCCTCGACCGTTGATTTAGTAGAGTGGGAATTATCGGGGACTATGAAAGATCTGAGAACCCCGTAATCATCGTCTTCATCAGTCCCCTGTTTATCCGGTTGGGTCGTGGCCGGTATCGACGATTGTTATTTAGCCTCTTGCTTTGTACCCGAACTTGGTTCCTTTAACGTTGCGAGTGTTGATACCATAATTATTTCCTTGACTGCAAACATCTCTTTTACGGCTTGTTATTCTCCGTAGATTGTTTTAATCCCTCCTGGCACACTTGGTGAAGAGTCTAGGGCACTGCCCTCATTTTGTGGATCTATGGCCTCCCGACAGGGCTTAGTACCTCATGTCTCCTTCGATCACATAAAACTTGGACTCCTAGATGGTCCGACGACATTCATTGGTAATGTTATTTCCCCCTTAGTGGTTTCACATGCCATTTTTAATCCATTCACAACTCGGACTGCTGTAGGCCAAGTTGTTCGACGACCCTCGATCGGATGATGTTGACCGAGCTACCTGGATCAATTAACACACGCTTAACTCGAGATTTATTTATGGGTACAGATATTACCAGTGCATCATTGTGGGGATGCAGAATTCTTCTGCGTCCTTGTTGTTGAAAGACAAAGTTCCCTCTGGTATGTAATCTCGAGTCCATTTTTTATTTGTGATGGATACTTTGGTGTGCTTTAACATCGGCCCTTGAGGGACATCGACCCCACCGATGATCATGTTAATGACGTGTTGAGGCTCTTCTTGTTCGGTCTATTTGTTAGAATCCCTATTTCTGAAATTATTCTTGGCTCGGTCGCTCAGGAATTCTCGAAGGTGTCCATTGTTGAATAACTGGACTACTTCATCCCTCAACTGTCGGCAACCTTCGTTCTGTGGCCATGAGTGCCATGATATTTGCACATCTGGTTTGGATCCCTTTGAGCAGGATCAGTTTGTAGAGGTCGAGGCTATTTGGTGTCCTTGATGCGTCCAATAGCTGATACGATGGCAACAACATCAACATTAAAGTTATGTTCTGATAACCTCGGTTCTTCTTTAGGCCCGATAGGCCTGTCGAAACCGTTCTTTCTCATGAGACCCCGATTATTCTGACCTTGTTCATTTCTCCTTTCATTTTGCACAGAATTCCATCCGAACCCACTGCTTCTTCGATCTCCATTGTACGACTGGTATCGATCCCTGCTTGACCTCAGTTCATGGTTGATATATCTCTTAAATTTTTTCGATGGATCTGGCAGGATAAATGGACTCGGAAGGAGCCCTAAGTTGATCATCTTCGACCCGAATTTTTGATTGATATCGGTTATGCACATCAGCCCAAGTAACAGTCAGATACTCTATCAGATTCTGCTTCAACTGCTGTGAAGCCACCGATCTTCAAACATTGAGTCCTTAGGTGAAAGCTTGAACAACCCAATCATTAGCGACCGATGGCAGATCCATCCATTCCATTTGAAATTGGGACACGGACTCTCTGAGAATTTCATTATCCTTCTATTTTACTTTGAAAAGGTTCGATTTCCTGGTTGCGACCTTAATAGCCCCTGTGTGTGCTTTCACGAAAGAATCTGCAAGCATGAAAAATGAGTTAATAGAATTAGGAGGTAAGTTGTGATACCATTTCATAGTTCCCTTAGACAGGGTCTCTATGAATTTCTTCAGCAAGACATATTCGATCTCATCATCCTCCAAGTCATTCCCTATAATGACGTATGTGTAGGAGGTAACATGTTCGTTCGGGTCAGTCGTTCCGTTGTACTTAGGATCTCGGGCATGCAAAACTTTTTAAGAATCGTCTTGGGAGCCGCGCTCGGAGGAAAAGGCCATTGTACGAACTTCTTGGAGTTCAGGACCTTTAGTATAGGCGGCGCTCTTGGGATTTGATCAACCCTGGAATTGTAGGTTTCCACCTTCTTACCGTTTGTCTCAATTTTTTTCTCCCCCGACTCAAACCGTTTTGTTAGTTCCTCGAGCATCTTCATGATTACCGGGTTGGTCCCTGAATCCTTCTCATTCAATCTCTCTAAGACCGGTTCATCTATGTGAACAACTGCTCGGGATGGTTCATTCTCAATCCTACGTGGGCGGATCTGGTTCTAGAGCTGGGCTATCGCCGCCTGTTGAGCCTGTAACATTTCGAAGATTACCCACAAGTTGATTCCACCATCTTCGCCGTCGTGTGCGCTTTGTGCAACTGATCGAGCGTGCCTACGAACAATGTCCTCAGGATCGGTGGGCAAATTTGTGTTGATGGCCACATGCGAGCTAACGTCGATTGGGTCTACGACCGGGACTCCACCGAGGTCGACTAAGGGCACATTGTTTCCAGGTGCTGCATTATCATTTTCACTATGGTGGCCGGACTCATTGTCAACATGTATGGGTGCTGATCGAGAGTTTGACATTTTTCGTTTTAACCTGAAATTAGAGACACTTCAAAGAACAAGTGCAAAATAGTGTGTGTTCTGAAAATTTGTACCAAATAACCACTATTATCCTGTTTACCCTCAAAATCAGATAACACTTGAATTTGTAAGTGTTTTTAAGGATACGTAGATTAAATTGATAC
Organism: Nicotiana paniculata; assembly: GCA_005239505.1. NCBI lineage: Eukaryota > Viridiplantae > Streptophyta > Magnoliopsida > Solanales > Solanaceae > Nicotiana > Nicotiana paniculata. The sequence goes on along the minus strand of ML351596.1, from coordinate 25,526 downwards.
AAAGCGAGAAGTAAAATTGCAATTGAAGTAAAGTATGATGATGTAAACTCAAACCACACGAATTGAATAGTTACAGCCTTGGGGGAGGGCCGCCCATGAACATAATGCACTTCTATCAGTGTCAAGACATAGTTAAATAATAACTTAAAGAGAAAATAATAGTATATTGCTTCTGAATGATTGTTACAATGTGATTTACAAGTAATCAGACCCCCTTTATATAGTAGGGAGGTCCTAATTCCTAATTTAGGTACAATAGGTAAAAAAATTATGATTTCCTAATTTTCCGGTTCCTTATTGATACGTGCCGAGATTCCCGCTGTAATACCCGACCGGTTACGGATATTTCGGCCTTCTGTTATTTCGGTCTTCCGTTGGTTATACTGGCAATATTTTCTCGAGCTCAATCGGGATCAGGGTTGATTTCGGGATCATGGACTCAATGTTCCCGAGGACAGACATTCTAACCTCGTGTTCAGGCTCGATGAGACTCGGGGTTGATCTTCAATCCCTCACGTTTCGAGCTCGATCTTTCATGTAGTAGACGAGACCGATTCGACCATATACAATTTTCTTTTTTCTTTTTTTCCTGAAAGGGTCACAACATACACAACATGACTCGCAACTTGTTAGAAACCGGAGATACGATAAAAGGACAACGAAAAAGTTCCCAACTATTCTTTTGGCAATCAGCCTCTTCGATCTCCTCCTCTTCAAAAATTAAACCAGATAAATACACACAATATGCTCAAGCAACAGTCAGAGACATCATTGAAACTAAACCCTATTCTTCCTCACCTGCTCCNCCCCCCCCCCCCCAGCCACCGAACTAATTCCCAGCAATGACGGCTTTATAAAGTTTGTGGCCTAAAACGAAATTTAATAAGAGACCGTATACTTTTTTTATTAGTATACACACACACACATTCATACAAAAGAAAAGATTGTGTTGTCATTTTTTCATACTTGTTATTTATAGTATAACATACTTAAATAATGAAACCTTTAACTTCACATAGTAGTATTATCATTTATATTAGTAAGAGGTGACTTAAATAAATTGGATGTAAGACATGTATTTTCAATATGTTACCTTTGATTTTGTTGTAAAAAATATATTTACTAATATGAAGATCTAAGTAATTTAATTTTAAGTTCTAAAATATTTTTCGTGTTAAAGAATAGATAGTCTTTCTTTCTTTCTTTATTTATTTATTTATTTCTTTTGTCCAAGGTTTATTGTATTATTTTTTTTTGCAAACTTTAATATTGTCTAACTTGAAATAAAATAAAAAAAATCCATTATTAAAAAAATTTGGGGACTAAATTAAAGTTTTACCAGTCTCCTAATCGAGCCACATGTCCACCCCCTGCTATTCTCAATCAAATAGAGTCTCAACTAAGATAAGACAACAATCAGTGAATGTGTTATTTAGTTACCAAATGTGAATGGAGCTGTTGACTAACACGTTCATGGGCAGTGGTCTATAAATAATTGTTGATCATTAATGAGGGCGGCTCAACAGAACTAGTGGCTTAAAACTAAAATATATTAAAAGACCCTGAAATTTCTTTCATAATATCCAACGTATAATATGTGAGTTGGGCGTAAGTCATATGGTATTGAACTCCCTATAAAAAGATATAGCATTAAATGAAAATGGTAAAATGATTGAGTCTATTATCGATCGTATTTTGAACCTTACGACAATTGTCTCTGGGATTTCTTAATTAAAAAATGAGAAACAAAAGAACTTGATTACTGATATGAGGATCTATCAAATGTGACAAAAAGGAATAACTAATTTAGAGAATTTGATTTTAAATTAGAAAGTAAAATAGTAAAAAATATGAAAAAGAAAGAAAGAAAATAGAATTGATGAGAAGATAAATATATTATTTAATTTAGTGAGAAGAAAGCTTTATGCTATTAACTCATTCAATCCTACATCTACTAAATTTAAATAAATATTAGAATTTAAAATATTCTATCAATAATTGTATAAATATAAATTACATATATTATATAATGATATAATATATTTTTGGGGCCTTAACCCTAAGCCGCCCTTGATTCCCAGTCAGCTTAATGGCTTCAAAAAATCAGTTTTTTTCCTCTTCAAAAGAAGCGGAAGTTTTAACTGCAAAATCCTACAACACTTTCAGGTAATCCTGTTCTCCCAAAATACATATTGTACCTTTTTTTATTATTTGCTTTTTTCTGGATTGTCCTTTCCCTGGCTGTAGTTCTTCAGGTTTCTGAAATGAGTGAAAAACAGAGTGAGTTGTATTGATTGATTTACTGATAGTATACGAATGAGTGCTGCTGTGCTTCCTAAACATGTGGCTGCTGTATTAAAATGTCAAAAGAACCCATTAAGGGCACTAGAAATATTCAATTCAGTGAAAAAGGAAGATGGGTTTAACCATAATTTGTTTACCTATAAATGTATGGTCGAAAAGCTTGGTCGTTATGGGGAGTTCAAGGAAATGGAAGGCGTCATTGAAGAAGCGAGGCAGAAAATTGATAATAAGTTGTTAGAAGGGGTGTACATTACTGCTATTAGAAGTTATGGGAAGAAAGGGAAAGTTCAAGAGGCGGTTGACGTGTTTGAGAAGATGGATTTTTTCAATTGTCAGCCGTCTGTTCATTCGTATAATACGATCTTGAATGTATTAGTCGAACATGGTTTTTTTAAACAAGCTCATAAGGTTTATATGAGAATGCTGGAAAAGGGGATTTCTCCTGATGTATATACCTTTACTATTAGGATAAAGTCGTTTTGTAGGACATACCGGCCTCATGTTGCTTTGAGGCTTTTGAATAACATGCCTGATCAAGGATGCGAATTTAATGCAGTTGTGTACTGTACAGTAATTGGTGGATTTTATGAAGTGAATTCTCGAGTTGAGGCTTGTGAATTGTTTGATGAAATGCTTAGGCTCGGAATAACTCCTGATGTTACTACGTTTAATAAGCTTATATGTACACTTTGTAAGAAGGGGGACATCCAAGAAAGTGAAAGGCTTCTTAATAAGATTATGAAAAGAGGAGTGTTTCCAAATCTTTTTACGTGTAATGTTTTGATACAAGGTCTTTCTGAGAGAGGCCAACTAAATGAAGCTGCTAGGATGTTAGAGACTTTGAACAAAGAAGGTTTAAATGCTGATGTAGTCACTTATAACACTCTTATATGTGGTTTATGCAAGCACTCAAAGGTTGCTGAAGCTGAGTCTTATTTGCATAAAATGGTGAACGGTGGGTTTGAGCCTGATGCATTCACCTATAACACAATCATTGGTGCATATTGCAAATTGGGTATGATACAGAGAGCGGACAGAATTCTTAATAATGCAGTGTTTAAAGGTTTTGTACCTGATAAGTTTACTTTCTGCTCCCTTATTTATGGATTATGCCAGGATGGTGACTTTAACAGAGCCAAGAGTTTATTTAATGAAGCCGCAGGTAAAGGTATGGAGTGTAATGTAATCCTATATAATACCTTAATTAAGGGAATGTGTCAGCAGGGACTTATCTTAGAAGCATTGAAGTTGATGACTGAAATGCCTGAGAAAGGTTGCAGGCCTGATACATGGACTTATAATCTGATCATAAATGGTTTGTGCAAGATGGGCTGTGTATCTGATGCTAGAGATATCCTGAATGTTGCCGTGGCCAAAGGGACCCTTCCTGATATTTTTACCTTCAATACCTTGATTGATGGTTATTGCAAACAGTCGAAATTGGCTGATGCAATCGAGATTCTAAATGCCATGTGGGATCATGACGTTGTTCCAGATGTGATAACGTATAACACAATGTTGGATGGACTTTGCAAGCTTAAAACTTCTGATGATGTGATGGAAACTTTCAAAGTCATGGTGGAAAAGGGGTGTGTCCCAAATGTTATCACATATAATATTCTCATTGAGAGCTTTTGTAAATCAAGAAAGTTTATGAAAGCTTTAGACTTACTTGAGGATATTCAAAGCAAGGGTCTTATTCCTGATACAGTGACTTTTGGCACTTTGATAAATGGGTTTTGTGAGAATGAGGATTTGGGAGGAGCCTATGAGCTATTCAGAAGAATGAAAACACAATATAATTGCACTCATACTACTGCAACGTACAATATTTTGATTCGTGCATTTGCTAAAAAGCTGAAAATGGACATAGCAGAGAAGCTATTTCTTGAGATGAGTGAATGTGGCTGTTCTCCTGACAATTACACCTACCGTTGTATGATAGATGGTTTCTGCAAGGTAGACAACAGTGAATTGGGGTACAAGTTTTTGCTTGACAACATGAAGAAAGAGTTTCTTCCATCTAAAGAAACAGTAGGGCGAGTGATCAATTGCCTATGCGTGAAGAACAGGTTGCTCGAAGCAGTTGGTATCATTCATGTCATGGTGCAGAAGGGTGTTGTACCTGATGTGGTCCACACAATTTTTGAAGCAGATAAAAAGGATGTGGCAGCTCCCAAGATCGTAGTGGAAGACTTGCTGAAGAAGAATCATATAACCTATTATGCCTATGAACTTTTATACGACGGGATAAGAGACAAAAAAGTTTTGAAGAAATTATCTGTGAAGGTTCGTCCTATTCAAGTAATTACTTTTCTCATTTACTGGAGTACACATAACAATGACACATTCAAAAGGCTTTTGCCTGGATACAAAAACTCTAATATTTGTATTTATAATGTATAACTATATATAAGCCAAGATGGTAAAAGTTAAGTGATTCAACTAGTTATCCAATCAAATGGTTACTATTATTGAAAGTTGAATATATGAAAAATAAAAGGGAACTTGTTTCGGAGATAATCTGGCAGGTGAATGATTGTTTGTGTTTGACCGGTTTCAGCTGAAAATTGTTTTTAACACATTAGTTGAATAAACTCTGCTCTGAGACAGTTTTCTAAATTCTTTTTGTGGAAAGTCACTACAAAAAGTTAAGCTATCTAATCAGTATTCACATTTTAGTGTACTAGAAAACCTTCAGAAACCTCTCCGGATTATTTTCAAAACACCACCTAGCATATTCTGCATGCAACAATGGATTGGAATATGGAGGATAAAATGAAATAAAATTACTTTTCTCTTATAATTTGGCTCGAGGGAGGAGAAATGGAAATGCATGAGAAAGAATACCACATGAACATGCATTTTGCAAATCGGGGACATTTTACTTTTTCTCCCGATGCAAACTAAGAATGCTCATGAAGAAATATAAGAACACAGGTTATGTTCAACCTTTTTCACAGAGAATCAAGAAGCAATTGCACTCACCAGCCTGCTGATAGATCATCTAAAAGGAAAAAATGCACGAATAAATGAAACTCTAATCAGCTGGATGAAGATTACGTTTTATTCAGAAGATCAGTGAAAGCTGAATGAACTATAAATTTGACATGTAAACAAACTTCTCGGATTGAGACTACTTGCAATGATAAGGGAGCTTGCCCACAGCTCAGAAGTCTATAACTAGTTGTTCTAAGTATTTTTGCTTCTTTCTTCTGTACACAGAGAAAACAGTCTACCACTAGTCACTTGAGCATTGATGGCAATCAAACTAAGGTAATATTGAGCCACGATTTGTGAGAAGTAGCAAAGCATGATTGAAGCTTTGCTGTTTCAAAGTCATCTTACAAGAGCGATATAGCTGTGGTCTCATGAAGAAGACAGTGGTTCAAAAACACGATGGCAAAAGCTTGTGACAGTAGCTGAAAACATCAGACCTTTGAAGAGAGAGTGGGTTTAGTCTCAATGCTTCTTGGCTAACTCAATCATGTTGATTCAATGCTTAATTATCCAATGATGTTTCCCAAGTCTCTCCAAGGGATGTCTCTTGGTTACACCTCTCAGAACTCTTAGATCAGGTAATTTTACAACATTGTTCTTTCTTCTTCAGCATCCAAAATAATAATAAACTCAGCTAAAAGAAACCTTTTATTTGCAAGTGTAAGCTGATAGAAAGGAGAATCCAAGCCCGGCTTCTTATGTAGATTTGTTGGAAATTTGGATAAAGTTTAAAAAAAAAAAAAATTATTGTCATCAATAATTAGATACTGTAAAGAAGACTGAAGATTTTGAAACAATATCAAGTTCCGTAGAGAATCTCATGATGAGTCTCTAGACCATTTTCAGGATTTACTTCCTGAAATGTTATGGATGTCCCTCCCCCCCACCCCGGGGCTTGTAATGAAAATGTCATACATATATCGAGGAAGTGATCAGAGTAAAAAACATTTCTCATCTGACTACCAAATAAACTGATGACAATTACCTTCTCTAACAAAAAAAAAAAAACTGATGACAATTGTTTGTGTTATCTGATGTGGTTCATGATTTTCTCCTGTTGATGTAAGGACTTTTACGAAGGTCTTAGAAAGGAGTACAGGGATGCTTTTATAGATATTGTACAGCTAAGGACCTAAGCACAAATGTGCATAAAAAAGGTTGAAAAAACTACCTAATCCCTATACTGATTACCAATTTGCATTTTACTATAGAAAATTTTCTTGGCCATCCCAGGTGTTGTGCTGTTGGTATGTTTTTACCCAGATAGAGAGAACTTTTCTCTTTTAGGTATCTAGTTATGTAAGCAATGGGAATCTCATTTTTGTCGTCCTCTATAGTGGTTTCCTAGAAATGCATGTTTGATCATTTTACAAGTTTGAGAAACAAGTGTTTGAGTAGATGAATTTTCATGTTTGTGCTAGAAAATACGCATGCAAAATAAATATAGACTACAACTGTTAGAGCTAAGGGTGGAAACCGCATGGGCCATGGCGTGGCAAAGAATAAATGGGGCGAGGAGGTGAATTCTTAGGTGGTGCAGGCTATGTTGCTCGGACTCTCCAAAAATGTGGCCGGATACGTGTCGGATCCTCCAAAAGTAGTGCATTTTTGAAGATCCGACATGGGTGCGGCTACATTTTGGAGAGTCCGCGCAACATAGGGTGCAGGGTGGGTAGGTCTAATTCAGTTTTTTTCCCATAAAAACAATCGTGGTAAAGATTAACAAAGTTTTAGGTATTTTACTCTTTTAGCTCTCTTGGTCTCTAAAACTTTCATGTGAAAGTGACAAACTCAGCTTTGGAAAGCCTCCGGGACTCTGCCCACCTCCACTTTTGCGAATAACAAGCATCTCTAAGTGGAGAAGTTTAGAGCTTGCGTTCACACAAATTTTTCAAATCAAAACTAGTACAATCTCAAGAAATTTCCAAGAACACCCAAATCTACCGAAGCCATCGTTTTACTATGACACGGTAATTGCACCACACTCTCTTTAATTATGAAGTTCAACTGATGTTATAGAGTATATGTGTGTGAAAAATATGATTGAAAATTGGTATTAAAGTAAACAAAAAAATAGATTTTTTCGACATTAAAGAGTTGAAGGAAGAAGAAGAAGAATAGTAACTTGGGGTAACAAAATGAGTTAATTAATGACTCTAATAATTCTATCGAGTTGATATATGCTTTGTAATGACATTTTGGACCTAAATTATGGGAGTAATTGAGAAGAAGGGCATTGGATGGCTTGATGCCGATTGTAAGTCCGAAAATTGGTTATGATGATTTGTTTGAACTTGAATGGATGAAGTTCAATTGTAAATATTGTAGATTGATAATTGTTGAACGTATCGAGACCTTTATTGGGAGCGAAATAGAGGTAAGTTAACATGTACCTTCCTTTAAGGAGTTTTGGTAAAAATGCATGAAAGTGAGTTTATGAAAATGTCTAAACTGTTTATATAGTTTTGTAACGAACGAGCTATGCGTTCCATGTTTGAAATGAAATGGGCTATCGTATGCTTAGATATCCATATTGATATGTTGGTTATACTATTGCCTCGATCTAAATGATAGCACCATGATGACACTGTCACTCTTACTTTCATGTCACTACCATCAGAATCCCTATTTATTACCGTATCTTTTTCATGAGTCTTGACTTTAATAGCGTTTGATTATATCATTACTCTGTCTTCCTTCAAACTTTAACAGGTGATTTTAACTTATTCATGGCATTCTTTCTTTCCCTTAATTTCATTCCCCGTATGAGAGCGACAATTACCTTATGCACTACACTTCAAGTAGCTAGTGCCATTGCTTAAGCGTCGAATTTTGCGCCTTTCATTCGTGCCATTAGTCAACCATTTGTGCGATAGACAGAAATAGGAGTTTGATTCTCATTTTACACTTTAATGCATGATCTAGAATGACAAAAACGAAAACTTTTCTGAATATTATGTAGCCTCCCAATTATAAGTGTGGAAGCACAACATACCAATAAGAAGAACTCTACTAGACACCGTTCTAGGATACTCTAGTACATACTCAACCTAGCACTCACATCCCAAAAAGACAAACGCAACCGGCACCCAGTGCTATCAAGTCACACCTAGTGAACCACATAAACCTGTCTACCCCTTTGTGATTATTTCAAAGTTTTATACTAAAACATTTAAAAACCATTTTAAATCATTTAGTTTCAAAGTTTCCTTTTTAACTCAAAACATAATTAGGAATTTGGCCAAAGTACATGAGTGCAGGATGAATTATGAGAAGTAAAAATATAAAGCCCATCTACATGACTAGACCTTCGCACAGTGTCACCGGGATCTCTATAGACATATACAAATATAATAAAATCTTTAGATGCACTCACTGATAAAAGAAGCGGGGCTCACCAAAGTATAGTAGAGAATAAAGGAGACGCCTAGTCTCATGCTGTCAACTTCAGATGCTATAATATCTGAAACGTCAAGTAAGTTGCCCATGAAGGAGGCTGAGTACAATTTCTATGAAATCTTACCCCGAAGTATCATTAACTCCTCCCAAAAAGATTTTTGAGCACTAGCTTTAAACTCCGGGATACAGGATAAAATAGTATATCATGACCTTTTGTTTGAGAAAGACAACAACAACAATAACATACCCAGTATTATCCCACATCTTGGGGTCTGGGGAGGGTAGTGTGTAAGCAGGCATTACCCCTACCTTGTGAGGAATTTTGTTTGAGAAAGGTAAAAATATAACGTGACATTTTATGATAATGCATTTAATAAAGCTTTAAACAATGAAATGCAATTTATGTGAAAAAATGACATAATTCAAGTCAAAGCATAATTTTAGCAATTTCTTATTTAAGTTAGGGAGTTCTCTAGAGATCATCATCATTGTGCCATGTATAATATCATGACGGACGATTGTCAAGTCGTTATGAACTCATCATGGTGCTATCATTTATTTCAAGGCAATAGTATAGCCAACATATCAATCTAGATATCTAAGCATACGATAGCCTATTTCATTTCAAACATGGAATGTGTAGCTCACTCGATCATACAAAACTATACAAGCATTTTAGACTTTATCTTTAACTCACTTTCATGCACTTTTAGCATAACTCCTTAAAGGAAGGTGTATCTTAACTTACCTCTATTTCGCTTCCAATAACAGACTTGATACATTCAACACGTCCAATATGTTCAACAATTATCAATCTACAACACTTACAATTGAACTTCATCAATTCAAGTTCAATCAACTCATCATAACCTATTTCCGGATTCGCAATTTGCATTAAGCCACCCAATACTTTTCTTCCCGATTGCTCTCATAATTTAGGTCCAAAATGCCATTACAAAGCATACATCAGCTCAATGGAAATTGCTAGAGTCATTAATTAACTCAATTCTTAACCACAAATACTATTTATCTTCTCTTTTTTTTCCAACTCTTTAATGTCATGAAAAGTCATTTTTGGGTTTACTTTAATAGCAAATGTCATTCACATTCATACCTAAATACACTTAATAATATCATTTGGACTTCATAATTGAAGAGAGAATGATGAAATTACCTTGTTGTAGTGAAATCCTAGCTTCGGAAGATTTAAGTGCTCTTGAAAACTTCTTGAGATTGTTACCACTTTTGGTTTGAAAAATCTCTGTGAAAGCAAGCTCTAAGCTTCTCCACTTAGAGCTGCTCGTTATTTGCAAAAATGGATATGAACTATTCCATCTTCGCTACCTTCCGGTAGAAATCAAGAAATGGGAAAATGCCCCATTTTTTGCTTATCTCTCCACAGGTTACTAGATAAAATGGTTATATAATCTTTGAGGTTTGAGCCTTACTTAGCGTAGAGCTTTTAAGCGAGTAGCCAACTTTGATTACTTTATATTTACCATATCAAAGTATCTCTTATTATACAAACGTATGCTACCAAAAGGAGTGTTCTTATTTAAAGCACACGTTCTGCCGACAATGACTAATCAAGATTTAATTTGTTGATTTTCCTTTTCCATTTTGTTTTTCCAACTCTTGGCTAGACCTTGCCATTTCCAATCCTTTCCAGCTAGTTCCATAGACATGCTTACATATCCCAATGACATCACCACCCTCGTGTATGCCAAGATACACCTCAGGATCACTTTAAATGCATCTTTAAGGTTTTAAATAACCCAAAATAAGGTCCAAAACTGATGGGGCTTTGTAAGCTGGCCATCGGGGATTTATCGGATATATATGGAAAAAAAGAAAATAACTCACTTTTGGAAAGCCATTATTTGAAGCGATGATGCTGCCATGTCCTACCATTCTCTACTGCTTCCTCAAAGCCATGCTTGATGATAAAAGTACTCCCCCTGGTTTATTATCGTTTTTTTATAAGGTCAAGTTTTGTTTTCTCTGAATTTGTTTTATGCCTTTTTTAACTTTAATCTAGCTTTGTTTGAACCCAAGTTTCTTTCTAATGGTAGATTTTACAATTCTCTGTTTCCCTTGTTTTTTACTGCTGAGATTAGAATCTGATTTTGTCTTTGATGGGCAGCATGTGTGAGAAAGTTGGTGAGAGAAATAGTGCCATGACTGAAATGCATGGGGCGTGGATGGTAGAAGTTGATCTGAATATCAAGAGTGGAATCTTAGATGCAGTGAAATCTTTTTCCCGTCAACTGATGTTGCGAACTGAATAACTCTCTGAGTCTGAGGCAAGGCGTAGATCTCCTTTATGGGATGAGGAAGAGGAAGGTAATCCTTTCATCAAAGAGCCAGTTAAATGTGTGATATGAACTGCTGTTGAGAATTGAAGTTATTCCAAACAGCAATACCACCAGGATGAGCTAGTATTTGGTATTTTGTAAATGTTTTCTTCTTGTCAAACTATTCTTTTATTGTTTCTTGATTAGTGAATACTCCATAAAAAGTGTTGTGTGCAATATAGCCATAGATGATAGAATCCATCATATCGTAGCGTAGGGAACTGATAGAATCCATCATATGCAGGTGTGAACATGCAGAGTTCAAGCTATTAGGGTTGAATTTCAATGTCTTGGATTCAATCTTCATACTTGGTCTTCGTCTTCGTCTGTCTTAATTACTCCCCAAAGATGGGGTTAATTAATAATTTGAGATTTTCGGAAGGTTAATATTTGTTGTTTTGCAACTATTTGGATCAATTCGAAAAATAAAAAAGGCGAATGTACAAATGTTGCCCTAAAAGATGTTAAAAATTGTCGCTTTACCTTATAACTCGGACCATGAATGGAAGTTAGATGTGAAATCACATTTAGACCATATACCAATTGTAATCATGGCTTGGTATCATCTGAAAGAAAATGAGATGACAGTTATTTGGATATAATTGGTTTTATATACAAGATATTTTGGAAATGGTTGTCAAAAATTTGTGAGATAATAGTCGTTAACTAAGATAAAAGAACAAAAAAAAAATATATAGATATTCTCGAAATAGAAAATGCTTTGTCAATTCCAAGTGTTTCATCTATTTCTTTCCTATTGCTAAAGAGTAATATTATCAGAAAATCTGCAGTCAAGGTGATACAGTAACATCTGACCCTTCTTCTTGAGCATCCGAAGTAATAATTCAGGCAAATGAAACTTCAATTTACAAATCTAAAGAGGTATCCACGCCAGGCTGCTTTTGTAGACAATAGTTAACCCTAAATTTTCTCCGGAAATACGTAAAGCAACACAGTTCACAGGAGTATCTATACTAAAGTGAAACTGGGAATCGACACAGACGTGTTTGGTTGATTGTTGATGGAACTGCAAAAGGCAGGTATCCACTTTTTTGAGACACACCTGCACTTTCCACAGCCCATTAGCTGAGTGTCTAGGTAGTAATTCAATCACTGTGGCGTACATAAGAGTTACTGGACTGAGACGGGCTTTAATGGAGCGACGTGGACTGTGAGGAGTCCCATAGCAGACCCCAGCTTGCTTGTTTATTGAGGTGTAGTTGTTGTTGTCGTATGTACACAAGAACGACTACCACGATCTTTATAGGACGTCCTTCTTGTAAGTTCTGTCAGTACTGTCCTCAAGAGAAACTGATGAGCGACATCTGAAAAAAAAAAGAAACAATTCGCATTATTTGAGGTGACCCTAAAAGTTGGTATAGACCACTCATTAACTGAAACTTGTTACCTTCAATACTTAAAAGTATGAAGTCATAAAATTCATTATACTGTCTAATTATAGATCATAAGAATTTTGACATTGTTCAGAACTAAAATCTAGATCTCCTTATGTTCATTCATTTCGCAACGAGAAAGAAGTGATTGAGAAGTTGGCTTTCCATGTATGTGCTGGAGCGCCGATGCAAATGAAACAGAGGTTCTATTTGTTATAATCAATATAAACTTGCAAGTTTCTGAGCTGGCACACGGGTAAATTAATTAATTGTGTTTTCCTTTGGCTCGTCCCTGATAATTGGTAAATTGAACTTTGATTCCTCCACCTAAAAAAAGGAGAAGAGAAAAAAGGATAAAAAAGAAGGTTACTCCGTGGAGAGAACTTAAAGGCATACTTTCAGTGGTTTCTTCAATGATCAATCTGTGATCCAAGTAAAAGAGGCATGAAAGGCAGGTTTATTACTGTCCACTGAACGTTTTGGACCTTCCGGAGAGTGCTAGGACTAACCGAATGGTGTGAGAAATGGCAAAGTTGGGGGAAAAGAAGGTACATTCCAGAGGAGATAAAGGAAATTGAAGATTGATCTTGCACTTAAATGCCCATTGCTCCACAAATCCACCCCCGTTAGGGAAAAATACGCTCCAGTATTTGTTCAGAATGAAAAATGAAGTATCCATGATAAAACTGAAAAGTAGAGGCAAGAAATGAAACCTGAGTTGAGTAAAGTATATCGTCCAGTCCAGGATCGCTTCAGTTCCGTGATCTGCAGCATAAATTTCACCTGAAGTTAATAAATCTCTTGATATGGCATAAATCACAGGGGAAGCCATGCAACCAAGAAAAGTGAAGGAACAGAGCATGAAATATACACTACTATCTTAAACTAAATAGAGGAAACTGGAAGATACACCATAATGTGAAAGAGAAAATAACATTCTTTGCACGAGGGTAGAGGGTTGGGTTGGGGCACTTGTCTCACCATTGGTATGGAGACTTTTTCGGCTTTAACTTTAGGGTTGAGCAGATTAAATGATGAATGGAGAGAACAGGGCTATTTAGAGACCATGTGGAATACCAAAGTCTCGCAGGGTATCAGCTCTAGGAGAAGCTCATAGCTAGGACTATGCCAGAGGCAGGGAAATTACTCTTTGCAGCAACCTTCCGCTCTTGCACACTGATAAGATAGCCATTTGGGTTGAACTGGAGTTTGCATGAATGAAACAGGAATACATAAGAAAAAGTGGAGGGTTAGGCGGGAGTTGGTTACAGTACTCCACATCCAATGGTAAGCATGGTCAAACATTTTCTTCTTCCTCGACTCCTAAACTACAGCATATGATGCAAGGAAACCTTTCTAGGAGAGGCATACCAAAGGTTCGACAACCTATGACCAAATTTTTGGTAAATTATCCAACTGAATAGTAGGCTCACCGTGTAGAAGATGCCAAAGATTGGTACATATGATGCTATATCTCTAAGGATATGCACAGCACAGTACAAGTCTTCATCCATTTTGTTTCTGTGTCAGTAGCTCCCCCAGTTACTTTGAAAGTTCTCCTCCTTGACGAAAATATGCTAAACAATAAAGAGCGACATGCAAAGACGTATTGTACTGAATGTATTTCACAAAGAACTCCATCCGGGCTCCTTCCCTATCCCAGTTCCTTGCATTGAACCTCTTATTTTCAAGACTTCTTCCCATTGGCCCACACTGGCCCAGATATTTGACAATGAGATATATGCACCAACTTCACTTGGCTCCAACTCTATGATCTTTTTTGCTGCCAGTTTTCCTAGCTCAACGTCACCATGCACTTTACAAGCAGCAAGTAGTGTTCCCCAGACCAAAGCATCAGGTTTCATTGGCATCTCACTTATGAACCTCTCAGCCTCAGTTAATCTACCAGAGCGACCGAGAAGATCCACCATACAGGCATAATGACGGTAACCAGGCTCAATTCCATAGTCTTTCATCATTGAAGTTAGAAAGAAATACCCTTCTTCAACCAAACCAGCATGGCTACAAGCAGAAAGAACACCGACAAAAGTCACTGAATCAGGCTTGATTCCTGAATTCCTCATTAAATCATAAACTTGCAAAGCATCATCCCCTTTTCCATTTTGAGCATAGCTTACAATCATAGCAGTCCAGCTCACCAAATCAGGTGCCAAGATTTCTTCAAATGCTTTGCAGCAATCATCAACACTTCCACATTTTGAGTACATCATAACCAGTGAACCTCCTGCCGATGCTTCTGATTGTGATCCCATTTTTATACAATATGCATGCACTTGGATGCCAATGCCAGATCTGTTAGAAAGAGCAAGAACTCCAAGAATAGAAGAAATTGTAAAGGAACAAATATCTAAATCAGCCATCAGCATTTGCTTGAATAGCTGAAGCGCATCTTCCACATAACCCCTTTGAGCATACCCGGTGACCATGGAAGTACAGGAAAACTTGTCTTTAAGGGGTAACATATCAAAGAACCTTCTCGCTGAAACTAGATTACTACACTTTGTATACATATTCACAATGGCACCATTGGCAATGCCGAGCTCACCAACACTGTGCCGAAGAATGAAGCCATGAATTTCTTTGCCAATTTTCAGGGTCCGAAGAGAACTACATGCGTTAAGGATAGCAGTTAATGTCATTTCGTCAGGAGTGGCTTCCTCCACGGACATCTCTCTGAACAATTCAACAGCTCTATATGAAAAATCGTGTTCTACAAGACCAGCAATCATTGAGGCCCATGAGACATTATCCTTATCCTCAATCAGCTCAAATATGATATATGATTCCTCTATACTACCACATTTCGAGTACATTGTGAAAAGAGAGCTGCTCACGTTAACATTAGAGATTAACCCCGATTTAAGAGTGTAGCTATGTATCTGTCTACCCAAGTCTAGACAGTCTACAACTCCCAAGACACTAGAACAACAGAACTTATCAGGTTTCAGGTCCTCCTGAAATATTCTTTGAAATAGATGAATTACCTTGTCAGAGTCACTATTCCGGGCAAGAACAGAAATCATGTTAGACCATAAACCTAAGTGCTGCAGATTTTCAGCCTCTGCAAAGACTGCCTCAGATAGGGAAACTTCCCCTATCTTCGAGTACATATTGATCAAAGAATTTTGCACAACTGGATCCTGATAAAACCCAGTCTTATATATCCAAGAATGGATTTGGATTGCTTCCTTTGCCATAGCAGGATTAGCACATGCAGTAAGCACACTAGTGACAGTGTAGCTGTTTATCTCGACCTCTTTATTCCTCATTTCCGTAAAGATTCCAACTGCAGAAAGAGGATCACCATTCTGGACGAAACCATTTAGCATGGCAGTCCAAGAAACAACATTGTTGACTGGCATCTGCATGAATTCCTTAAATGCTTCATCCATAACCCCACATTTTGCATACAAATCAACAATAGCAGTCCCCACGAAAACATCTTTTTCCAGGCCGCATTTTATCACCGCTCCATGAACCGTTTTGCCAAACTGAAATTCCAAGAGGGCAACGCAAGCATTCAATACACTAGGAATTGTAAATTCGTTAGGCTTTAAAAACCCACCCCACATTCGGCTAAAAATATCCAAACCAACCCAATACTCCCTGTTTTTTATCGCCCCTGCTATAATAGCATTCCAACAAACCACATTATCACACAAACAATCATAAAATACCCTTAAAGCTTCACGAAACCTACAACTTCTTGAAAACAACTCAATCATCCCACATCTTACATATCCATCAGCGAAAAACCCATTTTTCATCACAAGCCCATAAACCTGCTCGCCCCACAATGTAGATGTTAAAGCACCACATGCAGAGAGAACACTGCCATATGTAAACATATTCATCTCAAACCCCAACATGTGCATCCTACAAAATAACCTCCAAGCATCCTCGTACAATAACGCTTTATTAGAGTTTGAAATCATAAGATTCCAGGAAAATGTATTTGGGTTAGGCATTTCATCAAGCAGCTTCGCCGCATTGTCCATTCTTGATTTACAATAAGTACCAAGCAAAGAATTTGCAGCATATACATTGGATTCAAGATTCTGGGTCTTTATGAGATGGGCATGCGCAATTTTGGGTTTTGAGTGAATAATATTTCTGGGGTTGGTGCGTGCATTGGGGAACTGAATTGGGTGCTCGTCTGAGAAATTAAAGGTGCTACTAACTAAGGCAATGGAAGAGATGAATTTGCGTCCAAAAGCTGAGAATTTCTGCTCTAGCTGGTGGCAGCTGACAGAGTTCATTAGTTAAATTGGATCATGGGAAATATGCAGGGAGTGGAGGGGTAATGAGAATGTTGAAAAGCGCGGTAACGAGTATGTCAAGGAGAATTTATACTATCCAACTAAATTTAACCCTACTAATTTACTATTAAGAAAAATTTATCAAATATACCTCCACCTCTAGCAAACTTATAAAAAATCTACAATTTCCCATATTCTTTTATCTAAGACACTTATTCTTATCCTTCATTCATTATTCTTGAAAGAAAAGTAGTATAAAATTGATAGCTCCACAAAAAGTTAGAGATCCACATAAGCCAAAGTAATAAAAGGAAATACACCATCTTTTAAAGATGAAAGAGCATAAAATGAGTATTAAATTCTAAATGTCATCCTAATGGACCATTCCTTGAATACACGAAATTCTATCTTTTGCACGTTTATTAAACTTGCGGACCATAACTAACGTTGATATTTCAAAGATGAAAGACCAAAATGCATATATACAAGTCGAAAGTGTGGGAGAATCCAAGTTAGCAAATAATATTGTCGATCCTATCCTTACAACAACAACAACAACTCATTAGAATTTCACAAGTGGAGTCTGGGGAGAGTAGTGTGTACGCAGACTTTACCCCTACCTAAGAAGATAGAGAGAACATAAAATATGGAGCAATAGAGAAACAATAGCAACAATAATGTAATAAGACTGTAAGCAAATAATATACCGATTAATGACAGATCCAAGGATATGAAACTA
This sequence comes from Nicotiana paniculata, assembly GCA_005239505.1. Lineage (NCBI taxonomy): Eukaryota > Viridiplantae > Streptophyta > Magnoliopsida > Solanales > Solanaceae > Nicotiana > Nicotiana paniculata. The sequence continues at coordinate 8,056 of ML351596.1, read as the reverse complement.
CAAGAATAATGTCAATCCTACTGCTAATACTGACATACCGTATATAAACAAGGGACTAGGAATAAGAGGTACCCATTTAGTACAACTACTACTAGTAAGACAAGGCAAAACTCTAGACAGTTTATCAACCCACTACCCTAATTTTCGACCTTCACACCTTTCTATCGAGGGTTATGTCCTCGATAAGTTGGAGCAGAGTCATGTCCTGCCTAATCACCTCACCCCGGTTCTTCTTGGCCTCCCTTTACCCCTCCTCTAACTCACCACGGGCAACCTCTCACACCTCCTAACCGGAGCATCAACGTCTCTCCCCTTCATATGACCAAACCATCTCAACCTCGATTCCCTCAGCTTCTCTTCCACAAGAGCCACGCCCATTTTGTCCCTAATATATTCATTCCTAATCTTTTCTTTTCTAGTATACCCACACATCTATCGCAACATCCTCATTTCTGCTACTTTCATCTTATAGGCATGGGATTTCTTGACTGGTCAACACTCGGCTCCATACAACTTGTCCGGCCTAACTACCACTTTTGTAGAACTTACCCTTAAGTCTAGGTGGTACATTCCTGTCACAAAAAACACCAGAAGCAAGCCTCCATTTCAACCACCCCGCTCTTACACGGTGTGTGACATCCTCGTCAATCTCCCGGTTACTCTGTTTAATAGACCCAAGATAATTGAAACTATCTCTCTTGGGGATGACTTGAATATCAAGATTCACGTCCACTTCTGCTTCGTGCGTCCCAACACTGAACTTACACTTTAGGTATTTTATTTTAGTCCTGCTCAACTTGAAACCTTTAGATTTCAGGGTTTGCCGCCACACCTCCAGCTTAGCATTAACCCCGCAGAACGTCTCGTTAATAAGCACTATATCATCTGCAAATAACATACACCATGGCACTTTCCCATGTATGTTACGCGCCAGCACATCCAACGCTAGGGCAAATAGAAATGGACTAAGAGCTGATCCCTGATGCAATCCCATCATCACTAAAAAATAATTTGAATCCTCTCCCACGGTCCTCACCCGAGTCTTAGCTTCATCATACATGTCCTTAATCACCCTAATGAATGCTACCGGAACACCGCTAACCTCCAAACATCTCCATAGAACCTCCCTACATACTTTGTCGTAGGCTTTTTCTAAGTCAATGAACACCATATGTAAGTCCTTCCTCCTCTCACTATACTGCTCCATCAACCTCCTCACAAGATCGATGTCTTCTGTAGTCGACCACCCTAGCATGAATCCGAACTGATTCTCCAAAATAGACACACTCCTTCTCACCCTCCTCTCCACTAGCCTTTCCCAAATTTTCATGGTGTGACTCAACAGCTTGATACCCCTATAGTTGTGCAATTCTGGACATCACCCTTGTTCTTGTACAATGGGACCATCACACTCCACCTCCATTCTTCTGGGATTCGCTTCGTCCTAAAAATGAAATTAAACAATCCAATAAGCCACTCCAAGCCCGCCGCCCTGCATCCTTCCGAAATTCCACCAGAATCTCGTCTGGTCCGGTCGCCCTACCCCTACTCATCTTTCCCATTGCCTCCTCAACTTCCCCTATCTTAATATGCCTACAAAACCTGAAATCTTGCTAGCTTTTTGAGTTCTCCAACTCCCTGAGCATAATGCTCTTGTCCCCATCTTCGTTCAGGAGTTTATGGAAGTATGTCTGCCACCTACGCCTAATACACGCCTCTTCCACCAACACCTTGCCTTCCTCGTCTTTGATTCACCTCACTTGGTCTAGTTCTCGAGCCTTCTTCTCTCTCGTCTTGGCTAACCTGAACAATTTCTTGTCTCCGCCTTTGCCCTCAAGTTCCTCATACAAGCGCTTAAAGGTTGCAGTTTTAGCTGCCGTGACCGCTAACTTCGCCTCTTTTTTGCCTTCTTATAGTGCTCCATGTGCGTCCTCTTCTCTTCCTCGTTGGCGCTCTCCATTAGTTTCATAAACGTCGCTTTCTTAGCTTCCACTTTAGGTAATATTTTCAAAGTAAACTTTAAAAGCAATCATATGATTATTTGGTTGTTTCTTTTGTATAGGTGTTTATCAAAATACAGTCTATAATATTTTGATATACATAAAGTAGTTCAAGATCTGACAATGCATAATGTAGAGATATGAATTAAGTTGGTCGATATTATCAGGGACATCAGATTGTGATGTGATTAGTTAGTATGAAGATTTATAAGTTTGGTTTTCTCTCACTTTTTTATAATAAGTAAAGATATTGGTTATATATTTAATAAAGTAGTACGCCTCCTGCTCCTCTTTTTCCTTTTCCTCCTCTTCCTACTCCAAAAATGATGGATATAGGAGAAAAATAAATGCCTAAAATAAAAGAATTTTGGATTTTGTGAATAATCATTAGGACCCGGGATAATTTTAAAAGTTTGCTAGAAGTAAGGGTAAATATGACTGGATAGTATAATGATTGGGGTAAATTTATCCGGATAATATAATAGAGGATAAATGTAGACAATATTCGAAAGTAGAGGGATGAATATGACTCCTTTTCCCTAGTATTTGTCTAGACTATATAAAAATGGTATTAGAATAATATTTTCTGTTTACTTAAATAAACTAGTAAGTAAGAAAATCACTTATTTTCAAAAAACATTTTTTTTGAAAATTATTTTCCTTCATAATTATCACAGACCATTTATTATGGATTTACAACACATCTGTAGTTACAGTAATATTGAGACGATCTTGGACTCTGGTTTTCAGTCTATCCTTTTTTGTTTATTTACCTTTTATCATCTCATATATACATTTTTGAAAATATTGCAGGGTATAACTAACTTATATACTATATTTACAATAAATAAATACGCTTTAAAATAACTGTAATACAAAGCTACACTTTGAGTTTTATAACAAATATCTTCTCTATGGAAATTGCTAACCTTAGCCGCCATCTCTCCCCTTCCTCACCTCTGTGCAACTTCCCCTTCTCTATTAAGAAAATTTTGAAGATGAAAAATCCAATACTTCAACAAAATATTCTTGAATAAAATCCACACCAAAATGATTAAAGAGATTCAAACATTTGGAACCCAAATTTATAATCCATATCTAAAACGACCCATTAAGCAACACCATCAATACAACAATTTGAGGATGCTGAGAGAGTATTTGCCTTTTATGAGAAGCATGAGGCTCATCTGTGTATGACCAAAAGAAATCATTAGCCATTACTACACCTTCTTCTTCCTCTTCTCTCTTTTTTCTCTCAAATTTCATTTTTTGCTTCACTGATACAGCCATTAAGCGTGACTGTATTTAATGATATATTCATTATTCATGAAAGAATATAGTTGATATAGATTTTTCATCACAACAATATTCATTGACACAATCATTATGCGCGAATGAATATAGGTGATACAACTTTTTCATCAAAACTGTATTTATTGATACAACTATATGCGCGAACATATACAGTTAATACAAATTGTACGACCGTATACATTGATACAATGAAATTAATGCATTAGCTACAAACGATAATTAAGCAAACTATAGTTACGTGTGGTAATTATACTCTAACATATAATACTTTATGAAAATGTAGTGCTTTATTTATTTTTTGAGAGAAATGAATCTGAAGAGCTAGAACTATTTGGGTTTAAGCTTGATGTAGCTTAAAGAGGGTGAATAGCAAATGGAGGAAAAATAAAATATTTGAGTTTTCCTCCTTAGCAAAGGGACATTGTCCCATATTTGAGGAAGAAAATACTTTTGATGGATATATATATAATTTCTCTTCTTCTAACTCTTAAAGAGTTAAGGAGAAGGCAAGCCTCGCGCCGTCGTCGTTGTCGCTCGCTCGCTCGCTCGCTCGGCTCGGCTTCGGATTTGGATTTGGTCAAAGATTGATCGATTCATTTTTTGGGACAAAATTCCTTTCAATTATTTGATTAATTAATTAAATTTACTAACAAAAATTCAATCCAGAATAACCCATGACCCACGACCCGGTCCGGTCCATTTTCTTTCCCGGATTATTCTAAATCCGTTTGTTGTTTCCCGCAATTTTTCTCACATGTTCCAACAACTATGATTGTTCTGAAAGGTTGCAAACCTTTTCATAATCAGTGCCAAATGGTCTATAAATATGCCTTGAATCCCAGAATTTTTACTTACTAAATTTTCTGATTATCTTCTTCTTCTTCTGCACAAATTTCTAGTGTATTTTACGACCATTGAGTGGTTCGCCGTTCACCAGAGTTTTTTGTACCAATACGCTGGTGAGTTAAATCGTTCTATCCTGGGAGAATAATATTCCAACACCTTGGGTACTTGAGGGAAATAATTTCCTTAAGGCACACTGTACATTCAGTGGGCTCGATTTATTCCTATACTATTTTGTTTTCCAGAATTTATTTCGTTAAACTGGTGTTACTAACTTTCTGTTTCTGTTTATATTTCAGAAATTTTAATGGTTTAATTGTTTATTACACCAATATAGTTTTAATAACAATCTTAAGGAAATTAATTTTATTATATTCTGCATTCTACTCCTTCTGAATTTTACTATTCTGATTTGAAGATATAATTACTTCATCTGAGTATTAAAATTCAGAAAACGATTTGAAGAACATAAAAACTTCGGTTTTTATTTATCATACATACTGTTTATTGTTAATTACAGTATTGTTTACTGTTCTGATTTTGCCATTAATTTAGCTCTTCTGTTGTTGACAGTGAGAAATGACAACTGATAACAGAAATCCTTCTGCAACTGTTGTTGCAACGACGATAGACTCGTCAAGCTGCAAAACTGTTCCAACGGCCGAGAAATCGGGGAAATTTTCTGGAGCCAACTCCAAAGGATGGCAGGATAGGGTGTTCTTCTGGATTATCACACTTGGTATGCAGAAATTCACTAGTGAAGAGCCTCCTGTGCCTGATGCGGACATGCCGGACAATGAGAAATTTATGATTGTTGAGGCATGGAAACAAGCAGATTTTCTTTGCAAAGGTTATATCTTAAGCGCTTTAGAAGATGACTTGTACAATGTGTACAGTGCGATGAATACTTCGAAAAAATTATGGGACACACTTGAGAAGAAGTACAAGACTGAAGATGCATGCTTGAAGAAGTTCGTGGTTGCCAAATTTCTAGACTATAAAATGATAGACAACAAAATTGTTGGAACCCAAGTTCAGGAGCTTCAACTTATTTTTCACGACCTTATTGCTGAAGGTATGGTCGTGAATTAAGCTTTCAAGTGGCTGCAATGATAGAAAAATTGCCTCCTTCGTGGAGAGATTTCAAGAACTATCTTAAGCACAAGCGCAAAGAAATGAAGTTGGAAGATCTTGTGATTCATCTCAAGATTGAAGAAGACAACAAAAAATAGCCGAGAAGAAGTCTCGTGGAAATTCAACGATCATGGGAGCTAATATCGTTGAGGAGAATGCTCCAAAAAGTAAGAAGAGGAAGAGGTCTTCTGGACAGAGTAAGGAGCAGAACAAACAGAAATTCAAGGGCAACTGCTACATTTGTGGAAGAGTTGGTCACAAAGTCCCTGATTGTCACCTACCGAAAAAGGATAAGAAGAAGGGACAGGACAACATAATGGAGAATAATGATGACATTGATGATCTTTGTGTAATGATTTCGGAATGCAACCTAGTTGGAAATCCGAAAGAGTGGTGGATTGACTCTAGAGCCACTCGACATGTTTGTGCTGTCAAAGAATCATTTGCGACTTACTCTACTGCTGGTACCGAAGAATAGATTTCCATGGGAAATAGTACAACAACCAAGATTGAAGGCTATGGGAAGATATTCCTGAAGATGACTTCCGGCAAGGTGTTAACGCTCAACAACGTTCTTCATGTTCCTACTAGTAGGAAGAATTTAGTTTCTACTTCTGTACTTGTGAAGAATGGATTCAAATGTGTATATGTTTCTGATAAAGTTGTTGTACGAAAGAATGAAATGTATGTTAGAAAATGCTACCTCACAGAGGGCCTTTTCGAACTCAATGTAATAGTTGTTGACAATATGAATAAAATTTCAACTTCTTCTTATTTATTGGAATCAAATGATTTATGGCATATTCGTTTAGAACATGTAAATTATAAAACCTTGTTGATACCCAATTTTTCCTAAAAAATATTTCAAAATGCATATATGTCTTCAAAATCATGCATAAGCATCAATTGGTATTTTTCCACGATCTTCTACATATTTTATTAATTTGACCATTTATTTTATTCTAATAAATAATTATAAAATTGCATCACAAATGATTTCAAATCATGTTCTTGATTTAATATTACTATTATGGTCCTATTGAGTCCAAATTATTCTATAAATAGCCTATTTGGCACCTTTTGGCTACAATTGCAATAACTTTGCAATTGTCGCCCATGCATATAATTTTTGTATTATTTTTACCAGAAATTAGTCTTTTGTATTTCAAATACTAAATAACCATTTCTAAAAACATCTCTATACATGAAATTCATTTTTTATAATTATTAATTATTTTACAAATTATTTTTTAATCAATTTATTTGGGGTATTTAACAAATAGCCATTTTTATTTTGATTCTAGCCTAAACTAGCTAGCCCAAATACCTGATACACTAGCCCAATATAACCCAAGCCAGAACCCCTACCTAACCCGACCCAAATTCTTGTTAAATCTACGACCGTTGATCATTTTGATCAACTGTCCAAATCCCCCTTACCATAATTAAACCCAAACGATCCCCCCCCCCAAACCTTTCATTTTCACTCACCTTCTCCGCCGTTACACTTCACTCTCCTCTCCAAATTCTCTCTAATCCTAATCCTAACTCTCACCTTGCCGCCTCTCATCTGTCTTCAACCATGGTGATTCCTCACCACTCTCAGGCCTCTCATGGATCTCTTATGCCGGTATTAGTTGTCTCTAAGGCCCTCAAGGGATGAGGGTCAGTCAACTCACACCTTGGGCCTGTTCTTTCCTGTTTCAAGCCGCCATGGCTCGATCTTGAGTAAGATCTTTCTATTTTTGCCTAAATCTATGGGTCTCTAAGCTGGTCTCTTCATCTCTGCTTTATTTTTACGAAAACCTACTTTCAGCTCTTGAACTTCTCAGATCTGTACAGATCTGAGATGGATCGAACTATTTTTCGCTTGTTTTTATGAAAATCTTCTTATTTTCAAGTGTCTGTTCATTTCTTCCTAACTAGGGTTTACTGAAAATCATCTTCTCCAAAAGTTTTTCGATTTTGAATGTTTAATCTTCTGTTCTTATGTGCTTTTGACCGATTTATGTTGAGTTTGCCTAAACCCTAGTCTATTTATGCTAAAACTCCATTTTTCTTTATACTTTGCTTCGATTCTTGGTTTTCCCTGTTACTTGTGCACTGTTTTCGATCTATTCTTTGATTCTCATGATTTTCCTTTAGCTTAATTCGATGTCCTGTGATTTTTACCCTAGTATATCTTTATTAGGGTTTGTGATTCTACTCTTGACTAATCCAGTATGTTTATGCTTGGCCTACTTGTTTATTCATGGAAGCCTTGTTGTTTTCCTTAAAATCAGTATTATTTAGAGTCCTTGATTCACCGATTTGCTATGGTAATACCTGTATGCTGATTTCTGGTTATTTCCCCTATTTTTCATAACTGTTAATTATTTCTTGCCTTATCTTTGATTAACCATGAAATTTGCTGACTCTTACTAGGTGTTTCCTTAATTAAACTCTTTTGTACTTACCCCTAATTACCTACTCTGTACCTAAGGTTACTTGATATCCATCTTTTATTATCTGCCCTGCTCTTGACCGTTGGTTGATTACCCCTTAATTGGTGGAAACTTGGTTGATTTTATGTATGATTGAATCTGTACTTTTCCCTAATTGCTACATAGTTATTTCTTTACCTTATTCTATCTAGCTCTCAACTGCTATATATACTCTCCTCCATTATCACTTCTAGGAAACTGACACGGAACTAAAAACACATGAACACATTAGTTCAAAAAGCTCTCTCTCATACTCAAAGCTTTTCTGCTCTCTTTCTTTCT
>ML351595.1:41692-55494 GCA_005239505.1 Nicotiana paniculata | reverse complement strand
GATATTGATGAAGTTATGAGAAAAATACAGTTTCTTATTTATAATTGTTGAGACAAAAGTATTTTGAAAGGCTTGGCCTAAATTGTGAAATTTATGAATAAATTGATATGAGATGTCTGCTGGGAGCGGGTTACACGCTGCGAAAAGGAGTGATAAGGGTGGAAATGTGGGATCGGGTTGCACGCCGCAACACGAGTAATAAGGGTGACATATTTAGGGAGGAGCAATAAGGGTGGACAAGTGGGAGCGGGTTGCACGCCGCAGCAAGGAGCAATAAGGGAGGACATTTATATTTTTACTGAATTTCAAAGAAAATAAAGATTTGAAAGGATTAAATGTTTATTTTACTATTCTTCATATTTTCGGCACTATTTTTATTTAAAGTTTATAGTTTGGAAACTTGAAAATTATTTGAGAATTGGTTATAGATGAGGCCTGGGAAAAGGCGGTTGAATTATTTTATTGTTGTTGCAATACTTAATTATTCGTTTAGATTTACTTCTTGCTTTATATATATTATTGTCATAGGTTATATTGCTAAAGCCCCGCCATAGCCTCGTCACTACTTCGTCGAGATTAGGCTCGACATTTACTCAGTACATGGGGTCGGTTGTACTGATACTACACCCTGCACTCTTTTGTGCAAATCCAGGTATCGTCCAGCTGTAGAGATAGTTAGAGCGGCTATTCATTTATTCGGATACACGAGGTATATCTACCGGCGTTCTCAGATCCCGAGCGTCTTCTCCTATTTTCATAAATGTTGTTTTATTATATTCAGAACAGTTACACTATTTCTTTCAGCCAAGTATTTGTAGTATTCTTTCGCAGTTCGTGAATTGTGGCACTAGACTCTGGGGTAGTTATTTTTTTTGGATTTATCTATATAACTATTTCGTGGATCGGTTTAGTTATTGTTTATTATCTTATATGGTGAATTAATTATTTGAAGCCATTAGATTAAGTATTAATTTGAAAATTATTTATCCTGTTTAAATGGTTAGTTAAAGGAAATAGTTAGGCGAACTCTAACATTGGCTTGCCTAGCAAGTGTGGTGCTAGGCGCCATCACGATCCCTAAGGTTGGGAATTTGGGTCGTGAAAAGTTGGTATCAGCGCACTAGGTTGCTTAGGTCTCACAATTCACGAACAAGCTTAGTAGAGTCTGAAGGATCGGTACAGAGACGTCTGTACTTATCTTTCGGAAGCTATTGAGATAGGAAAAAACTCCATTTTTATTTATACTCTTTCGTGCGATTCTTGTATCCCAAATACTGATTATGTTCTTCTATTCTCTCAAAGATGGCGAGAACACGTGCTTCATCTTCCGCTGACCAGCATTCCGCTCCTCCAGCAGCAGCAGCTCCTACAAGGGGCAGAGGACGAGGTAGGGGAAAGACTCAACCCATTGCTCAAGCAGCAGCCCCAGCTGCGGAACCCCAGATTGAGATTGATGAGGGGTTCCGGCTCAGACTGTTCCAGCAGGACCAACTCAAGTTCCCGAGGGGTTTATTGCTACCCCGGTCCTTCAGGATGCTTTGGTCCGTTTAGTGGGCTTGATGGAGAGTGTGGCCCAGACGGGCACATTCCCTATTGAAGCAGCCGTATCTCAGGCTGGAGGCGGGGTTCAGACTCCTGCTACCCACAGTCTAGACCAGACTACTCTTCAGGTTCAGACCCCAATAGCCAATCCCGTCGGGGTAATTCAGCCAGTTGCAACAATGCCACTCGTTAATGGGGAAACTATGTCTAATGATGCTTTATGGAGGTTGGACATATTCATTAAGTTATTTCCTGTTCACTTCAGTGGTGCTACTTCAGAGGACCCTCAGGAATATCTGGATAGTTGTCATGAGGTGTTGCGAAATATGGGTATATTGAAGACCAATGGGGTCGATTTTGCTTCTTTTTAGATGACTGGTTCCGCCAAAAAATGGTGGAAGGACTTTCTGTTGACTAGACCAGTTGGATCACCTTCTCTGACTTGGGATCAGTTCTCTCATCTCTTTTTGGAGAAGTTCTTGCCTGTTACTACTCGAGAGGATAAGCGTCGTTAGTTTGAGTGACTTCAGCAGGGCAACATGACAGTGACCCAGTATGAGACTCGTTTCATGGATTTGGCTAGACATGCCATTCTTTTACTGCCCACAGAGAGGGAGAGGGTCAGACGGTTTATTGATGGCCTTGCTCGGCCCATCAGGTTGCAGATGGCTAAGGAGACAGGGATCGAAATTTCTCTTCAGAATGCAACTAATATAGCTAGGAGGGTTGAGTCAGTTCTTGGAATGGGAGGTCAGGGGTTAGACAAGAGACCTCGCCTTTCCGGTAGATTCAGCGGTGCCTCGTCTGGGGGAAGAGATACTCAGGGTAGAGGCCATTCTTCCAGGCTATTTAATTCAGCACTTTAGACGTCCCATGGTGCTTTAGTAGGTCGTGGATCTTACTTGCCTTATCCTGATCAGTCAACCCCGATCAGAGCACCTCCTCGTCAGAGTTATTATCGTGGTCAACCGGTTCGTTAGGGTCAACCTCAGTATCAGGATGGTTGTTATGAGTGCGGTGTGTATGGGCACATTCGGAGATCTTGTCCAAAATTCTTGAGTAATCAGCCTCAGTACCAAAATTCTCGTGCCATAGTAACGACACCAACTGCAGCACCACCTGTGCAACTAGCCAAGGGTAAGGGCCAAGTAGTCAGAGGTAGAGGTCAGCATGTTAGAGGTGGAGGTCAGCATGCTAGAGGTGGAGGCCAGCCCACTAGAGGTGGTGGCCAACCCGTTAGAGGTGAAGGACCACCTGTCAGGGGTCCTCCTAGTGACACAGTTCAGGATGGTGGGGCCTAGCCCCGACTATAGGCATTTCCAACCAGGCCCGAGGCAGAGTCGTCCGACGCTATTATTACAGGTATCATCTCAATTTGTGATAGATCTGCTTCAGTTTTATTTGATTCGGGGTTTACTTACTCATATGTTTCATCCTATTTTGCCTCGTATCTGAATGTGCCCTATAATTCCTTGAGTGTTCCTGTTTATGTGTCTACACCGGTGGGGGATGCTATCATGGTAGATCGAGTATACCGTTCTTGCGTGGTAGTCATAGAAAGTCTTGAAACTAGTGTGGTTCTTTTACTTCTAGACATGGTTGATTTTGATGTTATATTGGGCATGGATTGGTTGTCACCCTATTATGCTATCTTAGACTGTCATGCCAAGACAGTTACTTTATCATTGCCGGGGTTGCCTCGATTAGGATGGAAAGGGACCCCTGGTCATTCTCCCAGCCGGGTAATTTCATATGCCAAGGCTCGCCATATGGTGGAGAAAGGGTGTTTGGCTTATTTGGCTCATATTCGTGATTCCGATGCCGAGGTTTCTTCTATAGAGTCAGTTCCTATCGTGCGTGAGTTTCCTAAGATATTCCCTGCAGACCTGCCGGGCATGCCACCCGACAAGGATATTGATTTCTGTATTGATGTGTCTCTGGGCACTCAGCCCATTTCTATTCCTCTATATCAGATGGCCCCACCAGAATTGAAAGAACTAAAAGAACAGTTGCAAGACTTGCTAGATAAGGGTTTCATAAGACCCAGTGTCTCGCCTTGGGGTGCACCAGTTTTGTTTGTAAAGAAGAAAGATGGGTCGATGAGAATGTGTATAGATTACCGATAACAAAATAAAGTTACTACCAAGAATAAATATCTGTTGCCGAGAATTGATGATCTTTTTTATCAGCTTCAGGGTGCTAGGGTATTTTCAAAAATTGACTTGAGGTCAGGCTATCATCATCTGAATATTAGTGCATATGATATTCCTAAGAAAGCTTTTCGGACGAGGTATGGGCATTATTTATTTTTGGTTATGTCTTTTGGGCTGACTAATGCTCCAGCAGCCTTTATGGATTTGATGAATCGGGTTCTCAAGCCCCATCTGGACTCTTTCATCATCGTGTTCATTAATGATATTCTTACATACTCCCGCAGTCGGAAAGAGCATGAGCAACATCTCCGTGTAGTACTCCAGACTTTGAGAGATAATCATTTGTATGCCAAGTTTTCAAAATGTGAGTTCTGGTTAGATTAAGTAGCCTTTTTGAGTTATATTGTATCAGCGGAGGGTATTCAGGTTGATCCTAAGAAGATAGAGGCAGTCAAGAACTAGCCTAGAACCACTACAGCTACGGAGATTAGGATTTTCTTGGGTTTGTCAGGTTACTACCGTCATTTTGTGGAGGGGTTCTCGTCCATAGGATCCCCAATGACTAAATTGACTCAGAGAGGTGCCCTATTTAAATGGTCAGATGAGTGTGAGGCGAGCTTTTAGAAGCTCAAGACAGCCTTCACTTTAGCAGCAGTGTTGGTGTTACCATAAGATTCGTGTTCTTTCATGGCGTATTGTGATGCTTCCCGAGTTGGCCTTGGAACAGTGTTGATGTAGGATGGCAGGGTGATTGCGTATGCGTCTCGACAGCTGAAGGTCCATGAGAAGAATTATCCTGTTCATGACTTAGAGTTGACAGCCATTGCTCATGCATTGAAAATTTGGAAGCACTATCTTTATGGTGTGCCGTGTGAGGTTTTTACTGACCATCGTAGTCTCCAGTATTTATTCAAGCAGAAAGATCTAAATTAGAGGCAGCGGAGACAGTTAGAGTTACTAAAAGATTATGATGTCACCATATTATATCACCTAGGGAAGGCCAATGTGGTGGCCGATGCATTGAGTAGAAAGGCGGTGAGTATGGGTAGAATTGCGTATATCCAGTTGGTGAGAGACTGTTGGCTTCAGACATTCAGACGCTGGCTAATCAGTTCGTGAGGTTGGATATTTCGCCCAGCAGTGTTCTACCTTTTTTAGTTGCTCGGTCTTCTCTAATTGACCGTATCCGGGAGCGGCAGGATGATGACCCACATTTGGCGGTCCTTAGGGACATAGTTCAGCACGTGATGCCAAGCAGGTTACAGTTGGAGATGATGGTGTTTTGAGGATGCAAGGTCGTTTATGCGTGCCTAATGTTGATGGCCTTCACGAGTTGATCCTTGAGGAGGCTCACAGTTCCAAGTATTCGATTCATCCAGGTGCAGCCAAAATGTACCAAGACTTGAGGAAGCATTATTGGTGGAGAAGAATGAAGAAGGACATTGTTGCGTATGTGGCTCGTTGCTTAAATTGTCAGCAGGTAAAGTATGAGCATTAGAGACCTGGCGGTTTACTTCAGCAGATAGATATTCCTGAGTGGAAGTGGGAGCGTATCACTATGGACTTCGCTGTTGGGCTCCGACGGACTAAGAGGAAATTTGACGCAGTTTGGGTTATTGTAGATAGGGTGACTAAATCAGCACATTTCATTCCTGTGGCAAGTACTTATACTTCAGAGCGGTTGGCTGAGTTATATATCCGAGTGATTGTTTGCCTTCATGGTTTGCTCGTATCTATCATTTCTGATTGGGGTAGGCAGTTTACTTCGCACTTTTGAAGGGCAGTTCAGCGTGAGTTGGGTACCCAAGTGGAGTTGAGTACAACATTTCACCCTCAGACTGACGGGCAGTCCGAGCGTATCATTCAGATATTAGAGGATATGCTCCGCGCTTGGAATATTGACTTTGGAGGTTCGTGGGATCAATTCTTGCCGTTAGCGGAGTTTGCTTATAATAATAGTTATCAGTCGAGCATTCAGATGGCTCCTTATGAGGCGTTATATGGTAGACGGTGCAGATCGCCAGTTGGATGGTTTGTGCCGGGATAGGCTCAGTTGTTGGGTACAAACTTAGTTCAGGAGGCCTTAGATAAGGTCAAGATTATTCAGGAGAGACTTTGTGCAGCTCAGTCTAGGCAAAAGAGTTATGCCGATCGTAAGGTCCGTGATGTGGCATTCATGACTGGAGAGCGAGTATTGCTTCGTTTGTCGCCCATGAAGGGTGTTATGAGATTTGGGAAGAAGGGTAAGTTGAGCCCTAGGTATATTGGGCCATTTGAGATTCTTGATATAGTGGGGGAGGTAGCTTATAGACTTGCGTTGCCTCCAGGGTTATCCTTAGTTAATCCGCTATTCCATGTATCTATGCACCGAAAATATCATGGTGACCCATCCCACGTGTTAGATTTCAGCTCTGTCCAATTGGACAAAGCCTTGACTTATGAGGAGGATCCGGTAGCTATTTTAGACCGGCAGGTTCGCCAGTTGAGGTCTAAGAGTTATCCTTCAGTTCGAGTGCAATGGAGAGGCCAACCCGTTGAGGCAACTACTTGGGAGTCCGAGTCGGACATGCAGAGTAGATATCCGCACTTGTTTGCAAATTCAGGTAACTTTCTATGTCCGTTCGAGGACGAACGTGTGTTTTAGAGGTGGAGATTGTGATGACCCAAGGGGTCATTTTATACATTTAGACTCCGTTTATGCTTAATAGCCATAAAAAGACAAATTTTAAATACCTCAATTTTCGTGCGCAGTCCGGCGTGAAACCGGAAAGCTTTATGTGAAAATATGAGAAATAATGATTTCTAGAATTTAAATTTAATTATAGTTGACTTTGGTCAACATTTTTTGTAAACGTACCCAGATATGTGTTTCGACGATTTCGGGAGGTCCGCAGTAAAATATGGGACTCGGGCGTATGCCTGGAAATGAATTCCGAGGTCCCAAGCCTTAGAAATAATTATTGAAAGAAATTATTTTGCTGAAATATTTATGAATTAAAGAAAGGAAATATTGTTTGAAATCATTGGTATCATGCCCGTTATTTATTCCGGAGCCCGGTACAGATTTAATATGATATTAGAAGGTAAACTGTGAAATTTGGTGAAAAACGGAGTTCGTTTGACGTGATTCGGACATCCGGTTGAGAAATTATGAACTTTACGAGTTCTTGTTGAAAATGATGAGTTTTGAGGTTTAATTCATAGTTTTACATGTTATTTTCATGATTTGATCGCATGATCAAGTATGTATGATATTTTTAGACTTGCGTGCATGTTTTGTTTAGAGCCCCAAGGGCTCGGGTGAGTTTCGGATTGGCCACAGGGTGTTTTACACCTAAAGAGAATTGTTGGTTTTTCATTTTCTGGTGTCCAGGTGCTTGTTATATGCGATCGCATAGGAAGGTCCGCGATCGCATAGTGTAAAGTTTGAGGTCCCAAATTTGTACTATGCAAACGCAACACCAGTGATGCGATCGTGATTCTTTATCTGGGCTAAGCTGTGTGATCGCAATGTATTAGTCAGGCCTGGGGGAGGGGGAGGCCAGTGCTCTATGCGATCGCACCCCTCCCCACGCGATTGCGATTCACCATCCCCCTTACCCTATGCGATCGCGACCCATATATTGCGGTCGTATTGGTATTTAGCCCAAGTAATATAAGTACCCTTTTAAAAACGGGAATACCTTCTTCTTCACCATATTTTCGAGGTTTACAGCCCTAGTAGCGATTTTATTCAACAATTATCATCCCCAAGTCATAGGTAATAAATTCTAAACTTTGTTCTTTCAATTCCTTACTATTTTCCATCACTTTTAAAGCAAAAAGTAAGAATTTTCATGGTAAAAATTGAGGGTTTGGGTAGAATTAGGGAATTTTGTAAAAATCAAATTTTTACGTCGAATAATGTCGGATTTCAAAACTAACAGTATAATTGGGTTCGTGAGTGAATTGGTAAACGTAATTTGGTCCGAACCCCGAGTTTTGATCAAGCGGGCCTGGGGTCAAGTTTTCACTTTTTTTTTAGAAAACTTAGGAAAAGCCATATTTTTCAATAAAGTTAGTTCCTTTAGCATAGATTGATGATGTTGAGTTAATTATGATTAGATTCTAGCAAGTTAGAGGTGAATTCAAAAGGAAAAGTAGTAATTGAGCAGTGAGGCCTGCGAAATTGAGGTAAGTGTTTGGTTTAACTTTGACTTGAGGGAATAGGAATCCCCACTTGTTTGCTATGTGAAATGCATGTGTGTGGTGTATAGGTGAAGTGATGAGTATCTATGCACCACTAAATTTCTTGTTAAACATGATCCCTTTCCCGTTCCCAACTTAATTGATTCTTATCTTAATTGTTCAATGTTCATTATTGTTTCTATGACTACTTGACCTTGTTAATTGTTGTGGTTATTTTGGAAACAGTATTGGTTATTTTAGCTGGTTCCCTTTTGGTACAAAATGGTTGAGCGGTTTGGCATTATTTTTACGATATATGTTCCTGTTGGTTTCATGGTTGAGAGGATATTGATGAAGTTATGAGAAAAATACAGTTTCTTATTTATAATTGTTGAGACAAAAGTATTGTGAAAGGCTTGGCCCAAATTGTGAAATTTATGAATAAATTAATATGAGATGTCTGGTGGGAGCGGGTTGCACGCAACAACAAGGAGTGATAAGGGTAGACAGGTGGGATCGGGTTGCACGCTGCAACATGAGTAATAAGGGTGATATATTTAGGGAGGAGCAATAAGGGTGGACAGATGGGAGCGGGTTGCACGCAACAACAAGGAGTGATAAGGGTAGACAGGTGGGATCGGGTTGCACGCTGCAACATGAGTAATAAGGGTGATATATTTAGGGAGGAGCAATAAGGGTGGACAGATGGGAGCGGGTTGCACGCCGCAACAAAGAGCAATAAGGGAGGACATTTATATTCTTACTGAATTTCAAAGAAAATAAAGATTTGAAAGGCTTAAATGTTTATTTTACTATTCTTCATATTTTCGGCACTATTTTCTTTTAAAGTTTATAGTTTGGAATCTTGAAAATTATTTGAGAATTGGTTATAGATGAGGCATGGGAAAAGGCGGCTGAATTATTTTATTATTGTTGTAGTACTTAATTATTTGTTTATATTTCCTTCTTGCTTTATATATATTATTGTCACAGGTTATATTGCTAAAGCCTCGCCGTAGCCTCGTCACTACTTCGTCGAGATTAGGCTCGGCACTTACTCAGTACATGGGGTCGGTTGTACTGATACTACACTCTGCACTCTTTTGTGCAGATCCAAGTACCGGCCAGCTGTAGAGATATTTAGAGCGGCTATTTATTTATTCGGAGACACGAGGTATATCTACCGACGTTCGCAGATCCTGAGTCTTTTCCTATTTTCATAAACACTGTTTTATTATATTTGGAACAATTACATTATTTCTTTCAGCCAAGTATTTGTAGTATTCTTTAGTAGTTCGTGAATTGTGACACCAGACTCTGGGGTAGTTTTTTCTTTTTTTTGGATTTATCTATATAACTATTTCGTGGCTTGGTTTAGTTAATTGTTTATTATCTTATATGGTGAATTAATTATTTAAAGCCACTATATTAAGTATTAATTTGAATATTATTTATCCTGTTTAAATGGTTAGTTAGAGGAAATATTTAAGCGAACTCTAACATTGTCTTTTCTAGCAAGTGTGGTGTTAGACGAAATCACGATCCCTAAGGTTGGGAATTTGGGTCGTGACATAGGTATTGCTAGGAAGGCTAATCGCAGTTGTTATGGTGTCGTCAGTCTTATGTAGATTGGGATAACGTGGGATCACCCGCGAGTGTGTGTTGAAAGTTTGCATTCAGTGATTCGATGAGTTCGAGGAGAATCTTGGCACGTTCAAGTACGAACGTGTGTTTTAAGAGGGGGAGAATGTAACGACCCGACCAGTCGATTTGAGAATTTAAACTCCGTTCGGTGGCATAAGGTCTTGAGAAGCTTTGTATTATGTATATCGACTTTCATACATGATTGGATTCAGTTACCAGATTATCCGGAGTCGAATTAGAAGAAGGATTTCAGATTTGGAAGCTTAAGCAGTGGAATTTGACCGGAATTTTAAGTTTTGTGTAGATGGCCCCGGAATGAGTTTTGGGTAATTTCAAAAGCTTCATATGGTGATTTTGGAATTAGGCACGAGTACGGAGTTGGGTTTAGAGGCCCGTAGAGTAATTTGAGGCAATTCAGCGAATATTGGAAAATTTGGAGTTTGGGAAAAATTGAAAAGTTTGACCACAATTGACTTTTCGGGATATCGGGGTCAGAATGAGATTCCGAGAGTTGGAGTAGCTCTGGGATGTCAGTTGGGACTTGTCTGCAAAATTTGGCGTCATTCCGGGTTGAATTGATAGGTTTCAGCAAGAGTTTAGAAGTTTGAAGATTTGAAAGTTCATATGTTCGAATAGTGTGATTCGTCGTTTCAGCATTGTTTGATGTGATTTGAGACCTTGAGCGAGTCCGTGTTAGGTTATATGACTTGTTTGTGTGTTTAGACAGGGTTCCGGGGGCCTCTGGTGTGTTTCGGATGGGCTTCAGGTCATTTTCCCCTATTTTTGCACTGTTGTTTTCTGGTGTCTGATACCCTTCTTCGCGATCGCAAAGTCCCTTCTGCGATCGCATAGCTTTGCATTTTTGACCTTCGCGTTCGAGTCCTTACCTACACGTTCGCGTAGTTTCATGTTTCTTCTTCTCCGTATTCACAAGCTCATTGTCGCGTTCGTGATGAGCAACCTGGGCATCCTTCCGTTTTCTTCTTCGCGTTTGCATGACTCTCTTCGCGTTCACAGAAGCCTGCCTACCCCTTATACGCGATCGTATAAGACCTTCCGCGGTTGTGTAGCACATTTTGGACCAGCAGCCAGTTTCTTTTATGCGATCGCATCTCATCTTCCGTGATGCACAAAAAGCTGGGCAGGCAGAATATATTCCTAAATTCGAGGGTTTCACCATTTTTATAACATTTTGACTTCTAGAGCTCGGTTCTTGGCGATTCTTGGTCGGTTTTCAAGAAATTCGATTGGGTTAGAATTTTCACTTAGAATTTAATATATTCCATGAATTATTCTTTTATTTTTATCATTTAAATTATATTTTTAGTTAGGAAAAATGTTGGTTTTTGAAGAAAATTTTCAAAACGCAATTTCATGATTTGTGGGTCGAAATGGTATCGGAATTTGGTAATTTTTGTATGGTTGAACTCATGTTGAAATGGGTATTTGGATTTTGTAAAATTTGACGGGTTCCAAGGTGCGGGCCCGGGGGTTCGACTTTTGGGTCGATTTTTAGATTTTTGTAAAGATCAAATCTTTATTATCCGGAATAGTTCCTTATAAGTTTTATGTGTGTTTTGAAGTTGTTGTAGTTGGATTTGAGCCTCCCGGAGGCCTTTTCACTCGAGAAGTCCATTTTTAGAGTACCGGGTTATCGTCTTTGAGGTAAGTATCTTGCCCAGCCTTGTGTGAGCTAATTACCCCCTAGGATTTGAGTCTTCTATATTGATTGTAGCCGTGTACGCGAGGTGACGAGTGCGTACTCGGACTTATTTGTAGGAGGTTGGACTTTTAGGGTTCTTAGATCCTTATATTCCATGTGTATGAAGTTGTAATTGTTATGACTGAGTTCCTGATTGCTAGTTTCATCTCTACCCGCTTAAATTAGAATTACTTGCTTTTAAATTCACTTTGTCGTTTATTTGATCTTAATTGACTTAACTGAAGATTCTAGCTTTCTACCATCACGCTATATTGTTTTTCATAAACTGCCTATTTAATTGACATATGCATTATCACACCCTGTAATTGTTTAACATTAATTGGAGTTATTATTATCTTTTTCGGCTTACCCTTACTTGAATTTGTTGAAAAAATCTCTCGTAATTGCTCAACCTTAAAAGGAATTTGGATAACTTATATCTTAGCCGACTTGACTTTATTTGGAATTAATTGACTTGTGTTGGCTCCTTATTGTTGACTTGAATATTGAGTATTCGTTGTTACATCTTGTTTCTCCCTGGTTAAGCTGTTTTCCTTACGCTTAATATTTCTTTTCCGTGGTTATTCCTTGTGAGTGAGTTCTACCGTTCTTGTGATTAAGTTCTTGTATTGATTTGCTCGTCGTGCATTCTAGTTCTGTCATTTGTTGCTTTGTAGCTGTTGTGGCGATGTACGTTGTGTTCCGTCGTGTTATGGTTGTTATCCTTATTGGTTGTATTGCATATTTAAATTGACGACTACAGATGTATTCTGGGAGATCCCCCCAGCACTGCATATTTACTTTGGGGACTACAGATGTATTCTAGGAGATCCCCTTAGCACTGCATATTTACTTTGGGGACTACAGACGTATTCTGGGAGATCTCCCCTACTCTGCATGACAAATGCTGAACTACGGGACGACGTTCCGGTAGATTTATCTTGAAGAAATTATGTTCAAAAGATATTTATTGAAAAGTATAGTTGAAAATCATTTACCTTGAAGAAAACTATGATTGAAAGACTATTATTTGGAAAGGTACATTTCACGACTAAAAATCCAACACAGGTCGTGATGGCGCCCAACACCGGAGTCAGGCAAGCCAACAATTGTTTACTAGTGAGATTATCCTTATTTAACATACCAACCCCACATATTCCCAAAGTTTAAACTTAGATCATTTAAATAAAAGCAGAAACATTAACCAACTTAAGTAAATACAGCCACAATGATCATGATCCAATATGTACAGTCCCAAAATAAAGAGTCTACTATGTGTGTGCCAGGAACTAGTGTCACAAGTCAACAGGCGAACTAGTAGAATATACAAACGATGACACAAATTGTACTGCTGTCTGAGAGAAGTAGACAAAAATAAAAAAAAAGATAACTCCATAGCACTGCTGAGAATCGCCAAGGGAGGTAGCTCACCGTGGAGTCAGGTCCAGAATATATGTCAAGCTCTGTTCGGATAACCAGAAATACCACATTAAGTACAGAAGTGCAACATGAGTACATAAATATATATGTACCCAGTGAGTATCCCGCCTAACCTCGAAGAGGTAGTGACGAGAGATCGACATGACACTCACTAAGGTCCAACAATATAATTTAACAGGATGTAATGGAAACAGTAGGCATGTAAAGACAATGAAGCAACAAGTATATATGTAAGATACTGAAATCCAGGAAGTATACTAGGAATAAATAAAACAATTACCACTTCACTTTTTTCCCAAATATCTGTTAGATCAATATCCATGAATTTAGTAACAAATAAATCATACTCATGCAAGGTAAGGACAAGTGGCCGGAGTCATAAGATAGTCAAGCCCGTGCACTGCCGAGGATCTAACGGCCCGTACCAAAAGTGCATCTCTCCACAAAGTACTCACATCTATTCACTGCCGAGGATCGAACGGCCCGTACCAAAAGTGCATCTCTCAACCTCTCTATGCACTGCCGAGGATCGAGCGGCCTGTACCAAAAGTGCATCTCTCAATCCCTCTCCATGCACTGCCGAGGATCGAACGGCCCGTACCAAAAGTGCATCTCTCAACCTCTCTATGCACTGCCGAGGATCGAGCGGCCTGTACCAAAAGTGCATCTCTCAATCCCTCTCTATGCACTTCCGAGGATCGAACGGCCCGTACCAAAAGTGCATCTCTCAATCCCTCTCCATGCACTGCCGAGGATCGAACGGCCCGTACCAAAATTGCATCTCTCAATCTGCCGTGGCGTACGGCCCGTTCCCATGGAGTGGGGGAAATCACACTCCGCTCACGGAAGGTAAATTGCGAAGCGGTCACATGCACATACACTATTCCTTTTTAAAAGAGAATACTTTTCCGTGAACAATTTCTTACAAGTTTTTCTCAAATTTCATAACTTCAGGGACATAAGCAACATGTAACATTAATTCATTACGCATACAATTCATATCAAGTAAAACACAAGGCATTATGTGGGCCTAACTACCCGGACATAATAATAATAGTCGCTATGTACGGACTCTCGCCACTTTGTACGTACGTAGCCCTCACAAATTATCACATATAGCATTTAAATCACATAGGGGGGGGGGGGGGGGGGGG
>ML351595.1:6737-41685 GCA_005239505.1 Nicotiana paniculata | reverse complement strand
GGGCGGAGGTACAATTCCCCCTTACAAGGTTAGAAAGGAGACTCACCTCGTGTCGAATCTACCCTTCGGACCAAGGATGCGCCCGAACTCCGAACTCAACACCCGATGACTCGCAACTAGACAAATATGGTACAATAACATCATGCATGCTCAAAGTAGGGAAATTATCCTACTTATTCAATAATTTAACATTCTTGAAGAATTCCCAAAATCCAACCCTGGGCCCGCACGCTCGAATTCCAAAAACTCACGGAGGAATCGCTCACCCGAAGCCTAAGGATCGTTAATATATGATTTCTACTTGGATTTATGGAAATAAATGGGTAAGTCACAAATTTCTCAAGAACCCCAAATTACTACCCAATTCTTGACTTTTCAATGATTTAATAGTTGATTTAGCTAGAAGATCATGAATTAAACTAGTGTTGAGGTGGAATTAACTTACCTTGATAGTAGCTAGGTTGTGGTGTGCTCTTCCCAAGCTCACAAGACTATAATGGTGGAGGAAAATGAATGAAGGGGGTGAAATCCCGAGTTTCAAAGAATATATACTGCCTGGCCTACAGGGATTCCGCACCTGCGGCTCGGGGACTGCACCTGCAGTCTCGCGCCTGCGACCTGGGGTTCGCACCTGCGGAACTGGACGGGAAGGGCTGGGTTCGCACCTGCGGAGTGATGGCCGCACCAGCGGTTCTGCTCTTGCGGACTTTTGTCCGCACCCGCGAGAAAGGGGGACCTCACCTGGGGTCGCACCTGCGATGTTTGGGACTGCAGGAGCGATCCCGCACCTGCGACTGGGCAACCGCACCTGCGGTCACACCAGATCAGGTGCACCAGCAGCTATTTTAGCTGGTTTTTAGCCCCGTTGGGTGCCTGGGAGGCTCCCGGGCCCACCCGAGCCCTCGTCCAAAAATACCAACAAGTCCCAAATCATAATACGGACTCTCTCGAGCCTTCAGAACACCCAAAAAAATGCTGAAACTCAAAATCACACCTCAAAACCCCAAGAACCAAACTTAGGAACTTTAAGTTTTCTAGACTTCGCTAACAATGCGCCGAACCGACCTATACTAATCGGAATGATACCAAATTTTGCAGGCAAGTCATAAATGACAGAACAAAACTATTCCCGACCTCGGTATTCCATTCGGACCTCGATAACACAAAAACACGTCCAAAACCACAATAGGAACTTAAGGAACTTCTTATTTCAATATTAGGCGCCGAAACGCTCCCGGGTCATCAGAAACCCATTTCGAACATACGCCTAGGTCGAAAATCATCACACGAAGCTACCGGAACCGATGAAATTCGATTCCGAGGTCGTTTACCCAAAATGTTGACCGAAGTTAGACCTGGCCTTAAAGGCCAACCTTAAGGAACCAATTGTTCCTGTAGCACTCTAAACACCTCCGAATCCCGGACCAGCAGTCTCTGCAAGTCATAAATCATAAAAAGCCGCTATGGGAAGTTTCATTTAGGGGAACAGGGTTGGATAACGCAAAACGATCAGTCGGGTCGTTACATTCTCCACCTCTTAAACAAACGTTCATCCTCGAATGGGTCTAGAATCATATCTGAAGTGCTGAATATGTGTGGATATCTGCTCCACATGTCCTCCTCGGACTCCCAGGTCTCCTCCTCAACTAGTTGGCCCCTCCACTGGACCTTCACGGCAGAAACTCTCTTGGACCTCAACTGGCGGTCCTGCCTATCAATAATAGCAACTGGCTCCTCTTCGTAGCCCATCTTCTCATCTAACTGAATAGTGCTGAAATTAACCACATGGGAGAATTCGGTGTGGTACCTCCGGAGCATGGACACATGAAAAACTGGGTGAACTCCTGATAAACTGGGAGGCAAGGCCAACTCATAAGCAACCTCCCCAACTTGCCTCAACACCTCGAATGGATCTATAAACCTCAGGCTCAGCTTGCCCTTCTTCCCAAACCTCATAATACCCTTCATAGGCGAGACATTCAACAAGACCTTTTCTCCTTACATAAATGATACATCACGCGCCCTTTGATCCGCGTAACTCTTTTGTCTGGGCTGTGCTGTACGGAGCCTCTCCTGAATCAACTTCACTTTCTCCAAGGCACCCCTCACCAGGACGGTGCCATATAACTTAGCCTCGCCAGGATCAAACCACCCGATAGGAGAACGACATCGCCGACCATACAAAGCCTCAAATGATGCCATCTCGATGCTGGACTAATAACTATTATTGTAAGCAAACTCAGCCAAAGGCAAGAACTGGTCACACTGACCTCCGAAAACAATCACACATGCCCTGGGAATGTCCTCCAATATCTGAACTGTACGCTCCGACTAACCATCAGTCTGAGGGTGAAATGTTATGCTGAGGTCTATCTGGGTGCCCATCTCACTATGCAATGCTCTCCAAAAGTGTGAGGTGAACTGAGGACCTTGATCTGATACAATGGACACTGGCACACCATGTAACCGGACTATCTCCCGAATGTAGATCTGGGCCAACCTCTCAGAAGTATATGTAGTAGCTACTGGAATGAAATTCCGATTTGGTCAATCTATCCACAATGACCCAAACCGCGTCCACCTTCCGCAATGTCCGAGGCAACCCAAACACGAAGTCCATAGCCATGCGCTCCTATTTCCACTCAGGAATGGGCATCTGCTGAAGTAGGCCTCCTGGCCTCTGGTGCTCATACTTCACTTGC
This sequence comes from Nicotiana paniculata, assembly GCA_005239505.1. NCBI lineage: Eukaryota > Viridiplantae > Streptophyta > Magnoliopsida > Solanales > Solanaceae > Nicotiana > Nicotiana paniculata. The sequence goes on along the minus strand of ML351595.1, from coordinate 38,983 downwards.
TGACAATTAAGACTCCTAGTGACATACTCCACAATGTCCTTCTTCATCCGCCTCCACCAGAAATGCTACTTCAAGTCACTATACATATTCATAGCACTAGGATGAATAGAATATCGCAAACTGTGTGCCTCCTCTAGAATCCTCTCCCTAAGGACCTCAACATTAGGAACACATAAGTAGCCCTGGAGTCTCAAAACACCATCCTCGCCAACAGTAGCCTCCTTGGCCCTACCATGAACCACTGTCTCCCGAAGCTCTGCTAAGCACATATCATAGAACTGCCGGGCCTTAATCTCCTCCAATAACGAAGACTGAGCAACCACATATGCTAAAACTCGATGAGGCTCTGAAAGGTCTAACCTCACTAGGAGATTGGCCAAGGACTGAATGTCCAAGGCCAGAGGTCTCTCCTCTGCTGCAATATAAGCCAAGCTACCCCTACTCTCCGCCTTCCTGCTCAAAGCATCTGCTACTACATTTGCATTTCCCGGGTGATAACGAATCGTGATATCATAATCTTTCAACAACTCAAGCCATCTGCGCAGCCTCAAATTAGGATCCTTCTGCTTGAACAAGTTCTGTAAGCTACGGTGGTCTGTATAAACCTCACATGACACTCCATACAAGTAGTGCCTCCAAATCTTAAGAGCGTGAACAATCACCGCCAACTCCAAATTGTGCACAGGGTAATTTTTCTCATGAACCTTCAGCTGGCGTGAAGCATAAGAAATAACTCTCCCTGCATCAATACACACCCCAAGACAACGCGTGAAGCGTCGCAATATACTGTGTACATCCCAGAACCGGAAGGCAATACTAGAACTGGTGCTGAGGTCAATGTTGTCTTGAGCTTGTGAAATCTCGCCTCACACTTGTCAGACCATCAAAACGGGGCATTCTTCTGAGTCTATCTAGTCAATGGAGCTGAAATAGAAGAGAAACCCTCCACAAATCGGCGATAATAGCCTGTAGGCCCAAAAATCTCCTGATCTCTATAGCTGAAGTAAGACGTGACCAACTCTGAACTGCCTCGATCTTCTGAGGATCAACCTTGATACCCTCTCCGGATACCACATGCCCCAAAAATACCACGGAATCCAACCAAAATTCACACTTGGAGAACTTAGCATATAGCTTCTATTCTCGCAAAGTCTGGAGCACAACTCTCAAATCTTGCTCGTGCTCCCCCAGGATACATGAGTAAATCAAAATGTCATCAATAAAGACAATGACAAAGGAATCAATATACGGCCTGAACACCCTATTAATCAAGTTCATGAATGTTGTTGGGGAATTAGTCAAGCCAAAGGACATCACCAGGAACTCATAATGGCCATATCTCGTACGAAAAGCAGTCTTCGGAACATCTGAAGCCCGAATCCTCAACTGATGATACCCCGATCACAAATAAATGTTAGAAAACACACGAGCACCCTGCAATTGGTCAAACAAATCATCGATGCGCGGTAAGGGATACTTGTTCTTAATGGTCACCCTATTCAACTGGCGGTAATCAATACACATCCGCATAGACCTATCCTTATTCTTCACAAATAAAACTGGAGCACCCCAGGGCAATACACTCGGTCTGATGAACCCCTTAGCTAATAACTCCTCAAGCTGCTGCTTCAACTCCTTCAAGTCTTGCGGAGCCATAGAGTACGGAGGAATGGATATAGGCTGGGTGTGTGGAGCTAGATCAATGCAGAAATCAATATCACGGTCCGGAGGCATGCCTGGAAGATCTGAAGGAAATACATCCGCAAACTCTCGAACCACTGGCACTGAATCAATCGTCGGAGACTCGGCGGTGGTGTCCCGCACATAAGCAAAATAGACTAGACAACCCTTCTCAACCATATGTCGAGCCTTCAAGAATGAAATAACCCGGCTGGCTACACTAACTAAAGAACCCCTCCACTCCATCATAGGCGACTCGGGCATGGCTAAAGTAACTGTCTTGGCATGGCAATCAAGCACGTCATGATAAGGAGATAACCAATCCATTCCTAGAATAACCTCAAAATCAACCATGTCAAGCAATAAAAGGTCAAATCTAGTCTCGAACCCACAGAAGGTGATCACACAAGACCGATACACCAGGTCTGCCACCACAGAATCGCCCACAGGAGTGGACATATATATAGGAGATCCCAAGGACTCACGAGAAACATCCAGAAAAGGAGCAAATAGGGCTGAAACATATGAATAAGTGGATCCTGGATCAAACAATACTGAAGCCTCTCTACCACATACTGAGATAATACATGTGATCACGGCGTCTGAGGCCACTGCATCTGATCTGGCCGGAATATCATAGAACCTGGCTGGAGCACCTAAAGACTAAGCCCCACCGGAGTGAACATGAGCTGCCTGACCTCCCCCTAACTGGCCTCCACCTCTAGGACGACCCCCGCCGACCTGTCCTCCACCTCTAGGTGGCTGGAATACTGGTGCCGGACCCATCGGCTGATAGCCCTGCTGTACGGCCTTGCCCTGATACCTGGGACACTGTCTCCTCATATGACCTGGCTCTCCACATTCATAACAACTCCTAGGTGGCATAGTCTGGTTCCCTGAAGAAGATCCCTGAAGGGCCGGAGGGCGATGAGAGCCCTCAGGCATAGCACTGAAATAAGGATCGGAGGATCTCGGATGACTGGGATAACCATTGTGTGAACTCCGAATGGTTGGAGGACGGTAGGAATGCTCTGGAATGGCGTTGAAATGAGGCCTTCTATAAACCTCCGCACTCTCTCAACATCGATGGGCAATATCATCAGAGCATGGCGTGACAACTCTGAAAATCTGGCCTTATAATCTGTCACGAACATATGCCCCTGCTCTAACCGCTCAAACTGACCGCGCAGCTCTTCCCTCTCAGAGGGTGGAATATATCTGTCCAAGTACATCTGTGTGAACTTCTCCCAAGTGACAGTAGGAGAATCTGCTGGCCTGCTGAGAATATAAGACTGCCACCACCTGCACTCCATGGGACGCTAGGATCCCCATGTTGTGCAGTCTATCCCTGCACCTATCAATGAAGTCATGGGCATCCTCTATGTCACCCTTGAAGACTGGAGGGCGCAATTGAGTCCATCTGTCTAACATCTTTTGTTGATTGCCATCCGCAGCTGGTCTGGGCTTCGGTGCTTCTACTACAGGCTAGGTACCACCCATGGGCAGTGTACCGCGGGCGTGATGTAATGCTGTTGTCGGTCTTGTGGCCTAGACAGTAGGGGTATGGGATCCCCTTCCCGCTTGAGAAGTGGCAGGATCTGCTGGAAATAAACCATCCTGGGACATAGTGTTCATAAATCTCATCATACGGCCCATGACTGCCTGGAAGCCTGGCGCCGTCATAAAGTCTACTGGTGCAGGATCTGCTGAAGACACCTCATCCTGCTCCTCTATAATAGGGTCCTCTGGTGGCGGGACTGGAATAGCTCTGGGGCACCCTCATCCCCTACCACGGGCCGATGCCCTCCCCCGGCCTCTACCATCGAGGGTAGCGGCCTTTATCGGGTCTGGAACATCAAATGCGTGCGTCCTCACCATCTGTGAGAGAATATAATAATGAATTTAATAAATCATCGTCTGCACGATAGGATAAGAACAAAGAGAGGTTTCCTAACACCCTATAGCCTCCTGAATATAAGTACAGATATCTCCGTACCGATCCGCAAGACTCTACTGGGTTTGCCCATGACTCATGAGACTTATGTGAACCTAGGGCTCTGATACCATGTTGTCACAACCCAAAATCCAACACAGGTCGTGATGGCTCCCAACACCGGAGTCAGGCAAGCCAACAGTTGTTTACTAGTGAGATTATCCTTATTTAACATACCAACCCCACATATTCCCAAATTTAAACTTAGATCATTTAAATAATAGCGGAAAGATTAACCAACTTAAGTAAATACAACCACAATGATCATGATACAATATATACAGTCCCAAAAAAAAGAGTCTACTATGTGCGTGCCAGGAACTAGTGTCACAAGTCAACAGGCGAACTAGTAGAATATACAAAAGATGATACAAACTGTACTGCTTTCGGAGAGAAGTAGACAGAAATAAACTAAAGATAACTCCATAGCACTGCTGAGAATCGCCAAGGGAGGCAGCTCACCGTGGAGTCAGGTCCAGAATATATGTCAAGCTCCGGAAACAGTAGGCATGTAAAGACAATGAAGCACCAGCCTCAGAACCTGTACAATTAAGTACAGAAGTGCAGCATGAGTACATAAATATATATGTACCCAGTGAGTATCCCGCCTAACCTCGAAGAGGTAGTGACGAGACGTCGACATGAAACTCACTAAGGTCCAACAATATAATTTAACATGATGTAATGGAAACAGTAGGCATGTAAAGACAATGAAGCAACAAGTATATATGTAAGATACTGAAATCCAGGAAAAATACTGGGAATAAATAAAATAATTACCACTTCACTTTTTCCCCAAATATCTGTCAGATCAATATCCATGAATTTAGTAACAAATAAATCATACGCATGAAAGGTAATGACAACCGGCCGGAGTCATAAGATAGTCAAGCCCGTGCACTGCCGAGGATCGAACGGCCCGTACCAAAAGTGCATCTCTCCACAAAGTACTCACATCTATGCACTGCGGAGGATCAAACGGCCCGTACCAGAAGTTCATCTCTCAACCTATCTATGCACTGCCGAGGATCGAACGAACCGTACCAAAAGTGCATCTCCCAATCCCTCTCTATGCACTACCGAGGATCGAACAGCCCGTACCAAAAGTGCACCTCTCAATCCCTCTCTATGCACTGCTGAGGATCGAACGACCCATACCAAAAGTGCATCTCTCAATCCGCCATGGTGTACGGCCTGTTCCCATAAGAGTGGGGGAAATCATACTCCGCTCGCGGAATGTAAATTGCGAAGCGGTCACATGCACATACATTATTCCTTTTTAAAAGAGAATACTTTTCCGTGAACAATTTCTTACATGTTTTTCTCAAATTTCATAACTTTAGGGACATAAGCAACATGTAACGTTAATTCATTACGCATACAGTTCATATCAAGTAAAACACAAGGCATTATGTGGGCGTAACTACCCGGACATAATAGTAATAGTTGCTACATACGGACTGTCGTCACCTTGTACGTACGTAGCCCCCACAAATTATCACATATAGCATTTAAATCACCTAGGGGGGGAACAATTCCCTCTTACAAGATTAGAAAGGAGACTCACCTCGTGTCGAATCTACCCCTCGGACCAAGGATGCGCCCGAACTCCGAACTCTACACCGGAGGACTCGCAACTAGCCAAACATGGTATAATAACATTAATGCATACTAAAAGTAGGGAAATTATCCTACTTATTCAATAATTTAACATTCTTGAAGAATTCCCAAAATCCAACCCCAAGCCCGCACACTCGAATTCTGAAAACTCACGGAGGAATCACTCACCCGAAACCTAAGGATCGTTAATATGTGATTTCTACTTGGATTTATGGCAATAAATGGGTAATTCACCAATTTCTCAAGAACCCTAAATTACTTCCCAATTCTTGACTTTTCAATGATTTAGTAGTTTATTTAGCTAGAAGATCATGATTAAACTAGTGTTGAGGTGGAATTAACTTACCTTGCCAGTAGCTAGGTTGTGGTGTGCTCTTCCCAAGCTCACAAGACTCTAATGGTGGAGTAAAATGAATGAAGGGGGTGAAATCCCGAGTTTCAAAGAATATATACTGCCTGGCCTACAGGGATTCCGCACATGCGGCTCGGGGACCGCACCTGCGGTCTCGCGCCTGTGAGCTGGGGCTCACACCTGCGGAACTAGACGGGAAGGGCTGGGTTCGCACCTGCGGAGGGACGGACGCATCAGTGATTCCGTTCATGCGGACTTTTGTCCGCACCCGCGAGAAAGGGGGACCTCACTTGAGGTCGCACCTGCGATGTTTGGGACCGCAAGAGCGATCCCGCACCTGTGACTGGGCAACCACACTTGCAGCCACACCAGATCAAGTGCACCAGCAGCTATTTTAGCTGGTTTTTTGCCACGTTGGGTGCCTGGGAGGCCCCTGGGCGCACCCGAGCCCTCGTCCAAAAATACCAACAAGTCCCAAATCATAATATAGAATCACTCAAGCCTTCGAAACACCCAAAAGAACGCTAAAACTCAAAATCACACCTCAAAACCCCAAGAACCAAACTTAGGAACTTTAAGTTTTCTAGACTTCGCTAACAACGCGCCGAACCGACCTATACTACTCGGAATGACACCAAATTTTGCAGGCAAGTCATAAATGACATAATGGAACTATTCCTAGCCTCGGAATTCCATCCGGACCTGGATAACACAAAAACACGTCCAAAACCATAATAGGAACTTAAGGAACTCCTTATTTCGATATTGGGCGCTGAAACACTCCCGGGTCATCAGAAACCCATTCCGAACATACGCCCAGGTCCAAAATCATCACACGAAGCTACTGGAACCAACGAAACTCGATTTCGAGGTTGTTTACCCAAAATGTTGACCGAAGTCAAACCTGGCCTTAAAGGCCAACCTTAAGGAACCAATTGTTCCTGTAGCCCTCTAAACACCTCTGAATCCCGGACCACCAGTCCTCCCAAGTCGTAAATCATAAAAATCCGCTATGGGAAGTTTAATTTAGGGGAACGGAAGAAAAACGACCGGTCGGGTCGTTACAGTATATTTGGTAGGCATTTATCTTGAAGAAACCTATGTTCGAGAGACATTTATTGGAAACGTATATTTGAAAAGCACTTATCTTGAAGGAACTACATTTGAATATTTTCTTTTTGTAAAGTGTATATATATATATATATATTCGGAGGAAGTATATTTCAAAGGAATTTTCTATTTGAAACGAATATATTTTAAAATTTTCAATATAAACTTGTGGGTGAAAGTTTACACTCGAAGATTTGACCAAATTATTTGGTGTTGTTGGTTAAGGCTTGATGTGGAAACTATTGCAGTGCTGAATTATTACTTGTTCTTACTGTATTGTGGTTTCCGGTTTTCCGGTTGTGTTCCTGTCTATTCTTTTGTGTATTATTATGATGTTCCGTTGTTAATGGCTGTAATCCTTCCGCATCGTATTTGTTATATTGCTAATTATGTTGCATAGTCTTTAGATAGATTTCATGTTCTGTCATTCCTATATTTATTCCTATTTAATTTATTAGACCAGTGGGTGTCCTGACTAGTCCTCGTCACTACTTCATCGAGGTTAGTCTTGATACTTATTGGGCACCGTTGTGGTGTGCTCATTCTACACTTTTGCACATTTTTGTGCAGATTCCAGTTTTTGCATAGCTGGCCGATCGATAGTTAGCAGCGCGATTGCTGTGTTGGAGACTCAAGGTAAACTGCTACAGCGTTCGCGGGTTTCGGAGTCACTGTCTTATATTTTGTTCATACACTGTTGTACTTATTTCCGAACATTGGTAATTAGAAATTTTACTGTAAATTCTTTAAAGCTTATGACTTGTACTCACCGGGTTTTGGGAAGATGTGCAATGTATTGAGATTTATTTCAAAAGGCATCTAAAAGTTTTGTTATTATGATTTATTTTTATTTAATATTAGGCTTACCTAGTCCTTAAGACTAGGTGCCGTCACTATACCCAACGGAGGGAAATTTGGGTCGTAACAAAAAGTATCATGTGCGCATTCCGCGTCTCGATGCCTTTAGATTTAAAATAATTATGTTATAACCATGTGTACATTCCGTATCTTGGTTTAACATTTAATTTCAAAAAAATTACCTTGTGTGCGTTATGCATCTTGGTGAACACAATTAATAAGATATAATAATTAATTAAGCGTAATAAATAAACCATAATCAATAAAATACAAGAATAGCTGAAAATTGATTTAAGCCTTGCATTAGTCAATAAAGCGACCGTGCTAGAACCACGGGACTCTAGGGGTGCCTTACACCTTCCCTTCGGTCAACATAATTCCTTACTCAGTCTTCTGCTTCGTAGACCATAAATTAGGAGTCAAACCTTCCTTTTGATAAGGGATTCAATAAAAGGTGACTTGGAACACCAAAACTCAATCCCAAGTAGCGACTCTAAATAATAAATAATCCCTTTTCAAAACGTTACTTTAATTGGAAAAACTCTTCTAACTCAACCTCGTAATAGGGTTGTGTGGAAAAAATAGAGGTGTGACATCTAATAAACCAAGTTAATCTGTCTTTTGTCCCAGTTTAACCAGCCCTTCAGCTGCTTCTCTAGATCCACTTCCCCCCTACTTTCTTGACACTTTCCTCCACTTTATCTGATTTTGCTCCACAAATGGCCATTTTACCAGTTTCAGAAGTGGGTGAAGAAACAACCACTCCTTTCCCCATTCCCCTTTCTTCATTTCGAACACCCTCACTCTCTTTTTTTTCCCTTTTATTTTTACCACCTCTCCTTCTGGACTCAGGTGTTTCTACATCCACCATAGACCCAACCAATATAAACCTATTCTCCAAACTTTCAGCCAACTCAGAAATGACCTCAGTAATAGTATTTGGACCAGAGGTTACCTGCTCAGTATCAGAAGACTCATTTTCTTCCGCCTCAGTCGCAGATTTGAAGGAGTCGTCAGAGTTTTGGGGTTCTTGGTCTTGTCTAGATTTTAATTGTGCGTTTAATTTCTTTGATAACACACCTGCTGCCACCGTCTTGCGAGCAAGCATTTTTACACTTCGTTTCTTAGGTTGATGGGTAGTTGAGGATGAGGAGCATGGTGGGGGTGTACCAAGGTTATCAGAAGGGTTAGTCATTTTGTGCTTGGGTATGGAATAAAGAAGATATGAAAATTGAATTTTAGAGGAAGATAGAAGATGGAGAGAATTTTTGACAGTTTGGGAATTATGAGAAGAGGGCAGAGATGATGATGAATAATTTAAAGGGAGGGGGTAATTAATAGGTAACGGCAGGCTCATCAATAATTTAGAAATCTAATCAAACTGAAATGTCAGTTTTGAATGACGGTGGAGACTTCCCTAAAATCTAGGTGATTTATTTGGTTAGGATTCTTTTGAACGGAACTGGTTCAATTTAATTGGATTAGTTTAAGAGAAACTTGGACTTAGGTGGGACTCTGCTCATATTAAAATATTATTATTCTAAATTATGCAGAGTGTAGAAAACATACCATGTTATCTAGATGAACCAGCATTGATGAACCAGGTTCTTCACTGAGAATCCTCTTTGTGGATGTCTAAATTTGCCAAAATAGAGAAAATATCATTAGATATCAATGAGTCATTTTAGCACATGGCACAAGAGTATACTATTTACAGTACGAGACTGAGCAAAAATTAATCTAGTTATATACACAAGTTCCAGATTTTCTAATCAAATTTTTTTTTTCAATTTTTTTTTTCGGTTGTAAATTCAGATTTGGTCCTTTTAGGTGATCTTAATCATCCCTAATTCTATCATATTCCTTTCAAAGTGATCTCTACTTAGAGCTTTTGTGAAAATGTCAGCTATTTGCTTGTCACTAGCACAAAATTCCACAGAGATCATCCCCTTTTCATAATTATCCCTCAAGAAGTGATGCTTAACATCTATGTGCTTAGTTCTCTTGTGATGAACCAGGTTCTTGTTCATACTAATTGCACTAGTGTATCACAAAAAATGAGAATGCAACCAACATAAATTCCAAAGTCCATTAATTTTTGTTTGATCCACAACAATTGAGCACAACATGAAGAAGCAACAACATACTCAGCTTCAACAGTAGATAAGTCCACTGAATTTTTCTTTCTGGTGGCCCAAGACACAAGGCATGAGCTAAGAAAGTGTGCCATACATGAGGTGCTCTTCTATCCACAATAAAACCTACATAATCAACATCAGCATATCCCACAAGATTGAAATTACTACCTTTTGGATATCAATGACAAAAGGTCAGTGGTGACTTTTAGATATCTCAGAATTCTCTTGATAGCAGTCAAGTGAGACTCCTTTGGATTTGCTTGAAATCTTGCACAAGGGCCTACACTGAAAATAATGCCAGGTCTATTAGAAGTGAGATACCCCAATGAGCCAATCATTCCCCTATACAACTTTTGATCGACAGATGGACCAGGTTCATCTACATCTAACTTTGTAGTTATTGCAATAGGAGTGCCAATTTCTTTGGAAACTTCCGTTTTTAATCTTTTAAGCAACTCTTTTACATACTTCTGCTGATGGATCATAGTTCCATTTGAATTTTGTTTAATTTGTAAGACTAAAAAGAAAGTTAGCTCACCCATCATGCTCATTTCAAATTCACTCCCCATTAGTTTAGAAAATTATTTACTTAGCTTATCAGTAGTTTCTCCAAAAGATTATATCATCAACATATATCTGAACTACCAAGAGAACTTTACCTTTTTATTTCAAGAATAAAGTATTGTCAATTTTACCTCTCTTGTAGTCATGCTCAAGTAAAAATTTTGATAATTTTTCATACCATGCTCTTGGAGCCTGCTTGAGTCCATAAAGTGCTTTGTCAAGTTTGTACACATGATCGGGATTTTTCTTGCTTTCAAACCCCGGAGGTTGCTTGACAAACACTTCTTACTTTAGGTAGCCATTGAGGAAGGTATTCTTGACATCCATCTGATGAAGGATGAATTCCATGTAAGCAGCAAAGGGTATGAGGAGTCTTACTGCTTCCATCTTTGCAACTGGAGCAAAAGTTTCATCATAGTCTATGCCCTCCTCCTGACTATATTCTTGAACCACCAATCTTGCCTTGTCCCTTGTAACTGTTCCATCTTCTTCAAGTTTGTTTCTGAAGACCCATTTAGTGCCAATTACTGATCTGTCCAAGGGTATTGGTACCAGATGCCAAACTTGACTCCTTTCAATTGGTTGAGTTCATCTTGCATAGCATTTACCTAGTCTAGATCCTGCAAGGCTTCATCAACATTTTTAGGTTCAATAAGAGATAAGAAAGCATCAAAAGCACAAGATTCTCTAATGAAGATCTGGTTTTGATTCTAGAGGTTGGATCAGTAATGATGTTCTCAATGGGATGAGAACTTTGATATTTGTAAGGTCTCACAACCAACTGGTTTCCCCTTGATGTTCCTTCAGTATTTTGTGTTGTGGAACAAGTTCATGGACAAGTTCCATTGAGGTTCGAGGATAATTTACTCTTTGTTCTATTCCCCCTATCATGTTGCCCGGGGTGGATGAACCTGTTCCATTATCTGCTCCTTCCTCCAGTGCAGCTTCAGTCTGGGATGTGGTTTCTTTTAAGTTTCTTACCAGCCCAATTGTTTCATCATCATATTCTTGTCTCTCAGAAAGGATGTTAGTTTCATCAAAAGCCACATGAACACTTTCTTCAGCACACATAGTTCTTTTGTTATAGACTTTATAATCTTTACTATGTGAAGAATATCCCAAGAATACTCTCTCATCACTTCTGGGATCAAACTTGCCCAGGGAGTCTTTACCATTGTTATGCACAAAGCACTTGCATCCAACTGCCCTAAGATGAGATATATTTGGTTTTCTCCCTTTAAGTAACTCATAGGAAGTCTTCTCTACAAGAGGTCTAGTCATGCACCTATTTATGATGTAGCATGTAGTATTTACAGCTTCTGCCCAGAAGTTATGGGGCAGCTTACTAGAAAGAAGCATAGTCCTAGCCATATCTTCAAGTGTCCTATTATTTCTTTCAACTACTCCATTTTTTTGTGGAGTTATAGGAGCAGAAAAATTATGATCTATACCACGCTCATCACAGAATTCAACAAATTTAGCATTTTCAAATTCATTGCCATGATCAGACCTAATTGATGCAAGTTGATTACCTAGTTGTTTATCAGTTTTTCTAACAAAAGAAGTGAACATGTTAAATGATTCATCTTTAGATGTTAAAAACAATGTCCAAGTGAACCTAGAGTACTCATCAACAAGCACCATCACATATCTTTACCACCCCTGCTTAAAGTTCTCATTGGACCACAGAGATCCATATGGACCAATTCCATCGTTCTGGTGGTACTTACCACTTTCTTGCATTTAAAAGAGGATCTAACTTGCTTCCCCCTTGCACAAGCCTTACAAACTTTGTCTTCCTTGAACTTAATGTTAGGAAGTCCTATCACTAAGTCCTTAGAGACTAATTTGTTAAGTTGAATCAGACTTGAATGTCCAAGTCTCTTATGCCAAATGAGGGGATCACTGTCCATCACACTTAAGCAAGAGAGTTCATTTTCTGAAAGTATGGACAGATATACAATGTAAATATTCTTCACTCTTTTTCCCTGCAAAACAATCCTGTCAATGGTAAGGTTTATAAACGAAACATTTAGTAGAGGCGAACGCTACCCAGTTACCTCTATCACACAATTGTGATACACTAATCAGATTGTATTTTAAGCCGTCTATCAAGTAGAAATTCTGTGATGACCGAAAAGGTCATCCCGTATATTCTAGCTAATTCTGTGTTCCGAGGTCGTGAAAACCTCCTTCTATCTCACCTCAATTTGCGTGCACAACCCGGGCAGGTAGTCGGGAAGCCTTCATGTGAAAAACTGATAAAAATGATAACTTTGCATTAGAATATTTAATAAAGTTGACTTCAATAAACATTTTTGGTAAAAGAACCCGGACCCGTGATTTGATGGTCCTGGAGGGTCCGTAGGAAAATATGGGACTTGGGCATAAGCCCGGAATCGAATTCTGAGGTCCCAAGTCCGAGAAATAAATTTTTAAAGAAAATTTTTTTCTGAAAATTATAAAGGTCCCAAGCCCGTATCTTGGTTCTGGAGCCCTGTACAGGTTCGATATGATTTATATGTTTTATCTGTGAAGTTTGGTATGAAACGGACTTCGTTTGGCGTGATTCGGACCTGCAAAACTTGATGTTTAAAGAATTTTTGAGGAATTTCATTGATTTTTTGTTTGATTCGTCGTTTTAGTGTTATTTTATGTGATTTGGAACCTCGAGCGAATTCGTATTAGGTTATAAGACTTGTTTGTGCATTTAGACGGGGTCCCAGGGGCCTCGGGTGTGTTTCAGATAGGTTTCGGGTCCATTTACTCTATTATTGCACTGCTGATGATGTTTCTGGTTTCCTTCTATGCGATCACATAGTAGTAGCCATGATCGCATAGTGTTGCCTTGCACCCGCCCATTTTTCTCTTCAATGCGGTCATATACACTGTTTCGCGATCGCACAGTGTGGTCAAGGCCATTTCTTTTTCCCTATGCGATCGCACACTTCAGCTCGCGATCGCACTGTGCATTCTTGGACAATGGTCATTTCCCTTATATGTGATCGCGTGAGTTTTTTCGCGATCGCTTAGTACCTTTTTGGACAACAACATTTTTCTTCTATGTGATCGCATCCTTATGTCCGCGATCGCAATGCTTTAAATCACTGAGCAGAATATAAACTTCCAAAAATCGAGGTTTCACCATTTTCAACATATTTTGACTTCTAGAACTCGGTTTTGGGCGATTCTTTGAGGGTTTTTCACACAAATCGAATGGGTAAGTGTTCTTCCACTAGAATTAAATATAGTTCATGAATTAGTTCTTATTTTTATCATTTAATTTGTGTTTTGGGTTGAGGGGATTGTGGGTTTTGAAAGAAAACTTCAAAAATAAAAATTCATGATTTGAATGACCAAATGATATCAGAATTGGATAGATTTAGTATGGGTGGAATCGTATCGATATGGGTAACCGGAATTCGTAAAATTTGTCGGGTTTAGAGGTGCGGGCCCGGGGGTCGACTTTTGGGTCGATTTTTATAATTTTGTAAAGATTGAAACTTTATTATTCAGAATGGTTCCTTATACGTTTTATGTGTATTTTCAAGTTGTTTTAGTTGATTTTGAGCCGTCTGGAGGTCTTTTCGCCTGAGAAGTATATTTTTGAGTACCGAATTGTCGTCTTTGAAGTAAGTATCTTGCCTAACTTTGTGTGGGGGAGCTACCCCTTAGGATTAAGTCTTCCTTGTTGATTGTAGTCCGAGTATGCGAGGTGACGAGTATGTACTCGTACTTATTTGCAATTAGATTGCCCTTTTAGGATTTGTAGATTCTTATATTACCTGTGTATGATTTGTAATTGTTACATTTGAACCCTTGGTTGTTAATTTCATCCCTTCCTGTTTAAATTAGAATTACTTATTTTTGGATTCTTTCGTTGGCTATTTGAATTTACTTGACTTAACTGAATATTCTACTTCTCTTATCATCATGCTATATTTTCTTTCTGGCTTGCCTAATTGACTATAATTAGTGTCATCTAGCCTAATAGTTGACTAGCCATAGTTGGAACATCTATTCGTTGGAGTCAAGCATGCCCGTGAGTCTTACATTGTGATTTATATGACTATTCCCTTAAGTTCCACTTAGGTCTAATTGTTAGACATTTATGTTATTGTTATTTCCTTGATGTTGCCTATTACTGGGCCTTTGGTTAAGCTGAGTGTTATTCCGTGAAGTTAACTGTATAGGTGAGACTGGTTATAGCTGTTTTCCTTGCCGGGATGTTATGGTTTCTGTTACTGTTTATGCTGTTAATGATATGGTTTGTATTGTTGACTCCCTTGCTGGGATGTGGTGATTTATGGGTCATATTGTTGGTTTTTCCTTGCCAAATTGTTGTTCTTGATATTGTTTGGGTGAGGAAGAGTGTAAAGCACGAAGGGTGATGCCGTGTATTGTGAGGATGAGAGTGTTAAAGCACGAAGGGTGATGTCGTGCCATGTTATGATATTAAAGCATAAAGGATAATGTCGTGCCATGTTATGATATTAAAGCACGAAGGATAATGTCGTGCCGTATCTATTTATTTATTGTGAGGATGAGAGTAAAAGCACGAAGGGTGATGTTGTGCACTTATTTTGGTGAGAATGAGAGTAAAGCACGAAAGGTGATGCCGTGCACTTGTTTTGGTGAGAATGAGAGTAAAGCACGAAGGGTGATGCTGTGCACTTGTTTTGGTGAGGATGAGAGTAAAAGCACGAAGGGTGATGTCGTGCACTTGTCTTTACGTTTTATTTCGTTGTTCTAAATTTGGATATTCCTACTGATCTCTTATGCATTTATTGGCAAGATTTGATATTCCTCCTGTACGGCATGGTAATTTCTGAGTTAGGGACTAAGTTCCGGTGGATAAATCTTGAGGAGATTTTGATCAAGAGATTTTATTGAAAAGTATCATTGAAAAAGCAATGGTTTGAAATGATTATATTTGAATGACTTATACATCGAAGGTATATTTGAAAAGCACTAGTCTTGCCTAAAATGATATTCGGAAGTCATTTATTAGGAAAGCATCTTTGAGAAGTCTCGTATTTTTAAAGAAACTACGTTTTACGTAATTCTCTCTATTAAATATACTTATATCTACTTTTGGAGAAAATATATTTTCAAAGGAAGCTCTTCCATACTAAAATGATTTTTATTTGTAAAAATTTTTCATATGAACTGTTGTTTAAATATTTCCACCAGTTTATGGATTTTAGTGGCTAAGGCCCGATGTGAACAAACCGATGTAGAGTTGAGTTATTGGTGTTCTCTATTGTATTGTGTTTCCTTTCGGTTTGGCTTGTTTTGTTGTCCATCTTTCTGGGTATTTTTGTGTTGTTTCGTGATTGATTTCTGTAATTGCCTTCCGCTTTATGTTGTCATTTTTGTAAATTATTCTTTGAAGTCTTAGATAGATGTAACGTTCAGTCATTTTATTTATCTTGTAGACCAGTGGTATCTTGACTAGTCCTCGTCACTACTCCACCGAGTTTAGTCTTGATACTTACTGGGTACCATTGTGGTGTGCTCATACTACACTTCTGCACATTTTTGTGTGCAGATCCTGGTTCATATTGTAGTAGCTGTGTGGATGATTGTCGAGGAGACTCAAGGTAACCTACTGCTTCGTTCGCAGGCGTCGGAGTCACATTCTTTTTATTTATAATTCATATACTGTTGTATCTATTTCCAAATAGTTGTACTTAGAAGTTGTAGAAGATTCGTAGAGCTTATTACTTGTACTACCGGTTTTGGGAAAGTTTGTACATTCTGTTGAGATTCTATATCAAGACTGCTAGTTTTCCTTTATTTATTGTTGATATTCAGTAACTGCTAGGCATACCTAGTCCCTAAGACTAGGTGCCATCACGATACACAACGAAGGAAAATAGGGTCGTGACACATTCTCAATAGAGTGAGAGTCAGTCTTACCTACCTTACTAAACCCTATGATCTCACCTTTCTTTCCATTTCCAAAGGAGACATTACCTCCTTTGAGGTCCTCAATTGAAAGGAATTGGTCCTTGCTTCCTGTCATGTGCTTTTAGCAGCCACTATCCATGTACCATATTTGGCTGCTCCCCTTCATTTGAACTTGCAAAAAGAAATCAGGGGTTAGTCTTAGGAACCAAACCAGTTTCGGTCCCTTTCTATACGTAAAAGGATGAATTAAATTCTTTTTAGCCTAACTTGGTAGCCAATTCTTCCCTTGAACATAATTTTATTCTTTTGGCTTGCCTTTTCTTTTGCACTACATTCACTTTTATAGTGACCAGTTTTATCACAGTGAGTACAAATCTTGTTCTTAAGAAGAGTGAGGTACTTGCTTTTTGGTCCCACTTAGGTTGCTGATTCCCAAAGCCAAGTCCTCTTCTATTGCTACTGTGATTTTCCTGTAGCCATGACAGAGCATCGGAGGACCTGTTCCATTTACTGGTTCTATCTATTTCATGCTTGACCTTACCTAGATCCTCCTTCAAGACTCTTACCTGCTCATCCTTCTTATACAACTCATCTTTAAGTTTAACTATATTTTTCTCTAAAGTGAGTTGTGTGCAATTATCTGTCTTCTTACTTGTTCCTAATTTCAGTTTTAGGCTTACAGATTTTAGTTCTAGGACATTTGCTTCAAATGCATGAACTGGTTCTTTAGTGCAGTATTCTCACTTATAGTCTCACTAACTCTGAGTTATAGGTTATTAAACTTTGCTTTTAACATCACACATTCCTTATACAGATGTTCCTTTTCATTATTTATATCCTCAGATTCATCAATGAAGTGTAGAAGTAATTCAGAAAGTTTTTCTTTAGACAAAAACTTAATCTTGTCTTTGAGATGAATTATACTTACCTCAGATTCCTCATGAGATTCCTCATCAGATTCTCCAATTTCCATAAGTGCTTGTTCATCTCCATCTTCATCATTTGAGTCCTCATCTGAGCTTTCTCCCCAAGTAACAACCATAGTCTTTATTGATCCTTTATTTTTCTTGGGATGAGCATGTTCCTTCTTCTTGTTTCTTCGTTCAGATCTTTCCATTTTCCATTATATTTCCCATTGAGGGTAGTTCTTGATGTGATGATCAGTCTTCGCACACTTGTAGCAACCCTCATTGGTAGGTTTTTCAGGAACCCTTGATTTGTTGTACTTTCCACTTCTTGAAGAACCCTTTCCTCTCATTAGGTATTTCTTGAAGTCCTTTATGGTCATAGCCATCTCATCTTCCTCTAGATCAACACCTTCAGTAATTTTGAGTGCCAGGCTCTTTTCCTTCTTGGGTACATCCATCTTCATTGTTTGCCTTACAAGTTCATAAGCAGTGAGATTTCCAATCAGCTCATCCAACTTAAGAGTTGTAATGTTCTTTGATTCATGAATTGCAGTGATTTTTCTTTCCCAAGAGACTGGCAAAACCCTTGTCAGAATCTTCTCAACTTTTTCTTCTTCAAGAAGAATCTTTCCAAGAGACTTAAGTTCATTTGTCAGTGTGGTGAACCTTGTATACATCTTTTGGATGGTTTCCCCTTCCTTCATAATGAAATTTTCATATTGAGAATATAGTAGAGTTCCTCTGGACCTCTTCACTTGAGGTGTTCCTTTATGAGCCACTTGCAAGGTGTCCCAAATTTCCTTAGCAGTAGTACAACTGTGAATTCTGTTCTACTCATCTGGACCAAGTCCATACACAAGCCATTTCTTGGCCATGACATTCTTCTACCATTTCCTCAAGTCCTTAGCAGTGCAATAAGCTCTTATTTTTGGCACATATACTCCTTCAGCATTCTTCTTCATGGTAGCTAGGGGACCATCAGTGACAATGTCCCATAGCTCATAGTCTTTTCTTATGATGTGGTCTCTCATTCTGTTTTTCCACCAGGAGTAGTACTGGCCATTGAAGAGTGGTGGCCTAACAGTTGATTGTCCTTCCCAATTTCTAGGTTGTGCGCTCCTCTTGATCTTCTCCTAAGGAGTTAGCCTCTTCAAGGATAACCCGCTCTGATACCAATTGATGTTTTATGCTTCAATACCATACAAGAGGGGGGGGGGTGATTTTTGTGCTGACCAATTTCTTGCTTATACTGATTATAGAAGGACCTGGTTCTTCTAAGTGTTCCTTAACAACCTATTTCTAAAATAGTAAATGCGGAAAGTAAAGAACACAAGTATTTTACGTGGAAAACACCTAGCTCAAAAGATGAAAAAACCACGACCTATTTCCCAGTAGGATCTTCCCAAACTCTTCACTAAATCACTGAGCCAAAAATTGCATTTACAAAAACACTTTTGTAAACCTAGGACCAACTTTAATCCCTTGTAGCAAACAACCTCTAACTATTGCGACAACTCCAAGTTAACTCTAACTTGAATACGCTGAGTACCTATTACAAATGCCTCTTGATAAAGTTGAAAGGTACAATATGAAAACACCTACTACAATTGAACTAGAATAAAAGACAGACACTTGGAACTGGTTCTTCTATCTGGTTCATGTAGCTTCAGGTTTGTACACATGAATCCCACACGAATTGCTTGCAAAATGCCTTACTATTTTGCTCTCAATTCCTGTTTAACTTATGTGTTTGTGCGTGCCTGTAAAGTGAGAACATCCTGTAATATATAGAGTTAGTAGATGAAGAAATAACTAGAGTTATAATGCTACTCTTCCTTGGTGGAAGAGTTCTAGTTAATCTAACCTCCTAAACTCCTTCCTTATCTTGGATAATATTCTCTTTGAGTAAGGATTCCTTCTCCTTATCAATTATGCAACCTTTTCGATCAGGAGATGTTAATTATGCCAAGTTAAGTTTATCTCTTTCACGTGCATCCCACGTGCTTGAATCTGTCCGTGTTTATGTACAACAGGGATGTACCTGGTTCATGCTTGAGTTCCTTTGTCAATCTTCAAAACTATCCTTCACTTGTCCTCTTATTTTGCCCCGTATTTGGGCGTCCCTCGGGATTCCTTGAGTTCCCCTGTTTATGTGTATACTCATGTGGGAGATTCTCTTGTTGTGGACCGCGCGTATCGGTCTTATTTGATTGCTCTTAGTGGTTTTGAGACCAGAGCCAATTTATTATTGCTTACTATGGTAGACTTTAATGTTATCTTGGGCATGGACTGGTTGTTTCCCCATTATGCTATTCTTGATTGTCACGCTATGACCATGACGATGGCTATGTCAGGATTGTCTCAATTAGAGTGGAGAGGTACCTTAGAGTATACCCCCAACAGAGTCATTTCATTTCTTAAAGTTAAACAAATGGTTGATAAGGGGTGTGATGCGTATCTAGCCTATGTGAGAGATGTTAGTATTGATACCTCTACAGTTGAGTCTTTTCCAGTAGTGAGGGACTTCCCATATATGTTTCTAGGTGATCTTCCGGGCATGCCGCCCGACAGAGATATTGATTTTGGCATTGATTTGTTGCCGGGCACTCATCCCATCTCTATTCCTCTATATCGTATGGCTCCTCCTGAGTTGAAGGAGTCGAAGGAGAAATTATAGGAGTTTCTTGATAAGGGCTTCATTCGGCCCCCTCTGCCACCTTGGAGTATCCGGTGCTATTTATGAAGAAAAAGGATGGTTCCATGCGTATGTGCATAGATTATCGCCAGTTGAACGAAGTTACGGTGAAGAACATGTATCCATTGCCTCGTATTGATGACTTATTTGATCAATTACAAGGTGCCATGGTGTTTTCCAAGATTGAATTACGTTTAGGCTATCATCAGTTGAAGATTCGGGAGCCAGATATCCTGAAAACTGCTTCCAGGACTCGGTATGGTGACTACGAGTTCCTTGTTATGTCTTTTGGGCTGACCAATGGCCCAACAACTTTTATGCACTTGATGCATAGTGTGTTCCGTACTTATCGTGACTCGTTCATCATTGTATTTATTGATGACATTTTGGTGTACTCCCGGACTCGGGAGGGTCATGAACAACACTTGAGGACTGTGCTTCAGACCTTAAGAGAAAAGAAGTTAGATGAAAAGTTTTTGATGTGTGAGTTTTGGATAGACTCAGTGGCATTCTTGGGTCATGTAGTATCGATTGATGGGATCAAGGTGGATCCGAAGAAGGTGGAAGCAGTGAAGAGTTGGCCTAGACCGTCATCAGCTACGGAGATCTGGAGTTTTCTTGGTTTGGCGGGGTATTACCGTCGTTTTGTAGAGGGATTCTCATTTATTGCAGCACCTATGACCAGGCTGACCCAAAAGGGTGCTCCGTTCAGGTGGACAGAGGAGTGTGATGAGAGATTCCAGAAGCTCAAGACATCTTTGACTACAGCCACAGTATTGCTATTGCCTACAGGTTTGGGGTCTTACACTGTATATTATGATGCGTCACAGATTGGACTCAGCGCGGTTTTGATGCAGGACGGTAGGGTGATTGCCTACGCGTACAGACAACTAAAGGTGTATGAAAAGAACTATCCTATCCACGACCTTGAGTTAGAAGATATTTTTCATGCCTTGAAGATTTGGCGGCACTCTTTGTACGGTGTCTCTTGTGAGGTTTACAACGATCATCGGAGATTACAACATCTGTTCAAGCAAAAGTATCTTAACTTGCGTCAGCGTAGGTGGTTGGAGCTGCTTGAGGACTATGATATCACCATTTGTACCATCCGGGGAAGGCCAATATGGTGGCCAATGCTTTGAGTCGTCGAGCAGAGAGTTTGGGGATTTTAGCATATCTACCAGCAGTAGAGAGGTCATTTGCGTTGGATGTTCAGGACTTAGCCAGCCAGTTTGTGAGATTGGATATTTCTAAGAGTCGAGTATTGGCTTGTGTGGTCTTCCGGTCTTCTCTTTATCATCGTATCAGTGAGTGTCAGTATGATGACCCCCATCTGTTTGTCCTTAAGGACATGGTCCAGCACGGGGATGCTAAGGAGGTCACTATTGAGGATGATGGTGCATTGAGGATGTTGGGCAGGCTATGTTTGCCCAATGTAGATGGGTTGCGAGAGTTGATTCTCCAGGAGGCTCACACCTTGCGGTACTCCATTTATCCGGGTCCCGCGATGATGTATCAGGACTTGAGGCACCATTACTGGTGGATGAGGATAAAGAAGGACATAGTGGAGTATGTGAAGTATGAGCACCAACGTCCAGTTGGGTTGCTTCAGGAGTTAGAGATTTCGGAGTGGAAATGGGAGCGGATCACTATGGATTTCATTGTTGGACTCCTACGGACTTAGCATAGGTTTGATGCAGTTTGGGTGATTGTGGATGGGCTGACCAAGTTAGCCCATTTCATTCATGTAATGACTACCTTTTCTTCCGAGCAGGTGGCTCAAATTTATATCCGCTAGATTGTCAGGCTTCATGAAGTACCGGTATATATCATCTCTGACGGTGGTACGTAGTTTACATCATGGTTCTGGAGGGACGTACAACATGATTTAAGTACTTGAGTGGATATAAGCACATCATTTCACCTTCAGACGGACGGATAGTCTGAGCACACTATTCAGATATTAGAGAATATGCTTCGTGCGTGTGTGATGGAGTTTGGAGGTTCGTGGGATCAATTTTTCTCACTTGCGGAGTTTGCCTACAACAACAGTTATCAGTCAAGCATCCAGATGGCCCCGTATGAGGCTCAGTATGGTAGGCGGTGTTGGTCTCCAATGGGTTGGTTCGAGACAGGCGAGGCTAGATTATTGGGTACAAACTTGATTCAGGATGCCCTGGATAAGGTGAAGGTGATTCAGTATCGACTTCGTACAGCCCGGTCCAGACAGAAGAGTTATGAGGATCGGAAGGTTCGCAATGTTGCATTCATGGTTGGAGAGCGGATCTTGCTCTGGGTTTTGCCGATGACGGGCGTTATAAGGTTCAGGAAGAAGGGCAAGCTGAGCCCAATGCTTATTGGCCCCTTTGAAGGGTTACGACATGTTGGGGAGGTTGCTTATGAACTTGCCTTGCCTCCCAGTCTTGCAGGAGTTTATCGAGTATTCCCTATTTCTATGCTCTGAATGTATCACAGTGACCCGTCTAATGTGTTGGATTTCAGCTCAGTCTAGTTGGACAAGGATCTATCTTATGTTGAGGAGCCAATGGCTATTTTGGACAGGAAGGTTCGAAAGCTTCGGTCAAAGAATATTGTGTCCGTGAAGGTTCAATGGAGTGGTCAACTGGTCGAGGAGGCGACCTGGGAGATCGAGCGTGATATGTGCAAATGTTATCCTTATCTTTTCACCGCTTCAGGTATGTCTCTATAATCATTCGAGGATGAATGATTTTTTAAGAAGGGGAGGATGTAAACCCAGCTGATCATTTTGAGAGTTATAGCCCCGATCCCCTGCTTATTGCTTCCCCCATATCTCTTTCTGCTTATGTGACTTGCCGGGAGGTCATTGTTGTGGTTTCGGAGTGTTTTAGAACACTTAGTCCCTAAAATGAAAGCTTAAGTCTTAGGATTTTTACCGTAATCAGAACTGGGCCAAGACGACTCCGGAATAGAGTTATGTCGGTTCCGATAGCTCCATTGGGTGATTTTGGACTTAGGGTCGTGTTCGGATTGTGTTTTAGAGGTCAGTATCTTATTTAGGCTTGAAATGGAGAAAGTCAAGATTTTGGAGATTTTGACCGGTAACAAAAAATTTTATATCAGATTCCGATTTCGGAAGTCGGAGTAGGTCCTTAATGTTGAACATGACTTGTGTGCAAAACTTGGGGTCGATCAGACGTGGTTTGATAGGTTTTGGTATTGGTTGTAGAAATTTGAAGTTTCAAGTTCATTAAGTTTGAATCAGAGGATGATTTGTGTTTTTAGTGTTGTTTTATGTGATTAGAGGGATTGACTAAGTTCTTATGGTGTATTAGGACTAGTTGGTATGTTTGGTTGAGGTACCAGAGGCCTCGGGTGTGTTTCAGATGATTAATAGATTGAAAGTTGGACTTAGGAAATTGCTATAGATTGTTGGTTTCTGGTGTTTCACACCTGCGGAGGGGAGACCGTAGGTGCGGATCGCTTCTGCAGAAGAAGGAGTGCAGATGTTGAATTGGGCAGCCCAAGCTGGGTTCGCAGGTGTAGACGTATTTGTGCAGAAGTGGCCTTCGCTTCTGCCGTTGGACTGTGCGCAGGTGCGATGTGGGTCGCAGGTGAGGCTCCTTGGTCGCAGGAGCGGATCCGCAAGTGCGGCACCTTTTTTGCAGATGCGGACCCAGGGGACTTAAGTTAAGTCCGCACCTGCGATGGAATTTCCACAGGTGCGGTTATAGGCTCGCAGAAACGAGATTGTTGGGTAGAAAAAGGTGAATTACGAGGGTTTGATTCCTATTTCAATTTTGGGACTTGAGAGCTCGGTGTGGGGCAATTTTTTGATGATTCTTCAAGGAGATTGTTGGGGTAAGTGATTCTAACTAGGATTTGGCTATATTTCATGAATCTATTATTATTTGCATCATCTAATTAGGGATTTGAGTTGGAAATATGGGGGAAAATGGTAGAAACTTCATAGACTAAAATTTTGAGTTTTGTAAGGCATTTGAGGTTAGATTCGTGTAATTATTTTATGGCTGGACTCGTGAGTGAATGAGTGTTCATATTTTGTGACTTTTACTCGATTCCGAGATGTGGGCCCAAGGAGGCTTTTGGGTCGATTTCCTAATTTCTTGCTTTACTTAGATTTCGTTAATTAGATTGATTCCTTATAGATATAGTTATGGTATGTAATTTATTGGCTAGATTTGGGCCATCCGAAGTTGGATATTCGTGGAAAAAGCTTTGCTACCGAGTAATTGAGCTTGGTTCGAGGTAAGTGGCTTGACTAACTATTTGTGGGGGAAATCCCCTTAGGATTTGGTGTTGCTATGATATGTGAGCGCCGTGTACGGGAGGTGACGAGTACATACACTGGCTATTTATTGGAAACCCTGATTTTTACTGAGTAATAACTTATTTTCATCTTATTTGAGTATACTAGCAAGTGTAGTTATCCTGTTAGCCTAGAATAGCATGTCTACGTGCCTTAATTTTTTATCTGAACTCTTTGCAGCATGCTTAGTGAATTCCTGCTTCGTTTCTTTACTTGTACTTAGTCTAAACTGTAGGTTTCTTGTTGTAGTTGTTATCTTCATTCTGTTTGAGCTGCGTATTTACTTTGAGAATATGGGACGGTATCCCGGGAAATCCCCCTGCATGTTTACTTTTGAGACTACGAGGCAGTACCTCGGGAGTTCTCCCTGCACATTTTCTTTTGAGACTACGAGGTGGTACCTCGGGAGTTCTCCCTGCACATTTATTTTGGGACTAGGAGACGGTATCTCGGGAGTTCCCCGTTGTTTAACCTGTGTGTTGTACTATTATTTTCTGCATTTGTTTTCGTTAAATTCTAGTCTTTTATTATACTGTATATCTCTTGCCTTATTTACTATTTACCAGTGGGCCTAACCTGACCTCGTCACTACTCGACTGAGGTTAGGCTTGGCACTTTCTGGGTACCATTGTGGTGTACTCATGCTACTCTTCTACACATGTTTTCGTGTGCAAATCCAGGTACATCGTTCTAGCCTCGTTATTAGTCGTGTACCTTCTGCTGCTACGGAGACATCGAGGTACATCTGCCGCGTCTGCAGATGTAGGAGTCCCCCTCTATCTCTTTGTGTAGTTCTTCTTCTACTACTAAAATACTGAGGTATCGACAAATTGTAAATTCTTAAAAGCTTGTGACTCATGGTGTTCCGGGTCTTGGGAAACTACGTTTGTATTTGTTAGAGTTGTTATTGTATATGCCGAGCGACATTTCTATCAATTATTTCATTGCTATTGTTGATAGTGGTTTAGATTTATGTTTTCATTTTCGTTGTTATTCGGCAAAATATTAGGCTTACCTAGTCGTAGAGACTGGGTGTCGTCGTGACCTCTGACAGAGGGAAGATTGGGTCGTGACAAGATCGTAAAGCTTTTGGCGGCAGGTATTATTTATCCCATTTCTGACAGCCCTTGGGTAAGCCTTGTTCAGGTAGTACCAAAGAAAAGAGGTTTGACAGTTATAAAAAATGAAAGTAATGAACTTATACCTACAAGAACTGTCAGAGGATGGAGGGTCTGTATTGATTACATACGTCTCAATGATGCCACTAGAAAAGATCGTTTTCCTTTACCATTTATTGCTCAAATGTTATAAAGAATTGTAGGATATGGTTTTTACTGTTTTCTTGATGGCTATTCAGGGTATAACCAAATACCAATTGCACCTGAAGATCAGAACAAAACAACTTTCACACGGCCTCATGAAACACATGCCTATATGAGAATACCATTTAGTCTATGCAACGCCTATGCTACATTTTAGAGTTGCATGTCAGAAATTTTTCGTACATGACTGAAAAATTTCTTGAAATTCTTATGGATGATTTTACACTCTTTGGAAAAATATTTGAGGATTGTCTTCACCACTTGACCTTAGTTCTTAAGAGACGTGAAGAGACAAACTTGTTTCTTAATTGGGAAAAATGTCATTTTATGGTTACTGAGGGAATTATTTTAGGACATAAAATCACTGCTAAAGGGATAGAAGTTGATAAGGCTAAAATTGATCTTATAGCAGGATTACCCCCTCCCACAACTATTAAAGGCATTAGAAGCTTTCTAGGTCATGCAATTTTTTACAGACGGTTCATAAAAGACTTTTCAAAGATTTCAAAACCGTTGACTAACCTTTTGATGAAAGATATTAAGTTTGATTTTTCAGGTGATTGTTTGAAAGCATTTGACACCTTTAAGAAAAAGTTATCAACCATCTCTGTAGTTGTGTCCCCAGACTGGAATCAACCTTTTGAGGTTATGTGTGATGCTAGTTATACAGCAGTTGGAGCTGTTTTAGGCCAGAGAAAGGATAAGATCTTTCGTCCCATTTACTATACTAGTAGAACAATGAATGAGGCTCAACTAAATTATGCCATAACAGAAAAAGCGTTACTAGTAGTAGTATTTGCTTTTGATAAGTTTCGATCTTATTTGATAGGAACCAAGGTCACTATTTTTACTGATCATGCAGCTTTAAAATACCTCTTAGCAAAGAAAGATGCTCGACCTATATTGTTAAGATGGATTTTACTTTTAAAAGAATTTGACCTTGAGATAAAAGACAAAAAAGGAACAGAGAATCAAGTGCTGACCATTTGTCTAGATTAGAAAATCCCCCCCACCCTCCTTGAGTTTAGCAAAACAAAGGAAGAATTTCCTGATGAACACATTTTCTAAATTAACTCAAATGTGACTCAACCACCCTGGTTTGCAGATATTGAAAACTACTTGGTTGGAAAGTGGACACTCCAAGATCTCTCTTACCAATAAAGAAACAAGCTTATATCTGATGCAAAGTATTATTTGTGGAATGAACCTTACTTGTTTAAAAATTGTGCAGATAATATCATTATAAGATGTGTTCCTGAAGAAGAGGTGAACAAAGTTTTATATCACTTTCATGATGGATCAATTGGAGGTAATTATGCAGCAAATCGAACAGCCTTTAAAGTTTTGGAAGCTAGATTTTTCTGGCAAACACTCTTTAACATGCCAGAGCATATGTTGCACAATGTGATAGGTGTCAGAGAACATGTAACATCACTAAGATAGATGAGATGTCATTGGATGGGTCCTTTTCTTTCTTCTCATTCTTTTGAATATATCCTTGTGGCTTTGGATTGTGTCGGGATGGGTTGAAGCCATCCCCACAAGAAAAGACTATGCTCGAACTGTGTGTAATTTACTAAAAACTAATCTTTTACTAGATTTGACACACCACGAGTCATTATTAGTGAATAAGGGACTCATTTTATGAATAGACAATTTATGCTTTACTGACAAAATATGGTGTGACTCATAAAACAGGAACACCATATCATGCTCAAACTCAAGGGCAAGTTGAATTTTCCAACCGTGAGTTAAAAAGAATTTTTGAAAAAATGGTTGGAATCTCAAGAAAAGACTGGGCATTAAAATCAGATGATGCATTATGGGCGTACCGAACAGCGATCAAAACGTCAATTGGAACATCCCCATATAGATTAGTCTTTGGGAAAGCTTGCCATTTGCCAGTTGAATTAGAACACAAAGATTTTTGGGCACTAAAAGCATTAAACTTTGAATTAGCCTCTGCTGGTAAAAATAGATTTTTCAAGTTAATGAGTTGGAAGAAATGAGGTTGGAAGCCTATGAAAATGAAAAACTTTTTAAATAAAAAACAAAAAAATGGCATAACAATTTGATCCGACAAAAAAGTTTTAAAATTAGAGATCAAGTGCTTCTTTACAATAGTCAACTCAGGCTATTCCCAGGAAAATTAAAATCAAGGTGGACAGGGCCTTACAATGTAACAAATGTTACTCCATATGAAGCAATTGAAATCCAACAGAATAGTGGAGGTGTCAAGTTTAAGGTAAATGGTCAAAGACTAAAAAGACTCCAGCTGCTGCAAAACGGCTCGAAAAGCAGCCCACCATGAAGTCTCTAAGTGCGAGTCAAGCGTGCACGCCAGACTGGTAACCAGATGCACCTGCCTCAGATCCTATACATTCAAGTGCAGAAGTGTAGCGTGAGTACATAAACAACATGTACCCAATAAGTATCTAAACCTCGAAAAAGTAGTGACGAGGGGCCGACTTAGACACTCACTACGGACCAATAATATAATAATATAAAGTTCTAAGTAAAACATGGATTACACAATGATAATAGAACTTAAGCAAGAAGTAAACAAGCCCACTTTAAAGTAAGAATCAAACCATTACTTGTATCTATTCATTTACCCCTTTCAAGTATGTGAAACAATATTAAATAATAAAAGAGATTTCGATATAGTTACGCACGAGTCTTGCCGAGGACGTACGGCCCGATCCACATATGCATAATAATATACTGGGCACTTCTGAGGGTCGAATAGCCCCAACCATATAATATATATCCATAAATCCTGCCGAGGCGAATGGCCTGCTCCCATGAGAGTAGTAGAGATTTATCCAGCTTGCTGAATATAGTTGTGAAGCGGTTGAACATAGATTTTTCTCAATTTATCATAATATTTCTCAATGCCTTTCAAATATGTTAAGAAATTCAACTTGAAACTTTAAAATAAGAGTTGGAACCCTAAACTTCGTCTTCAATCCAACTGCCCATAGGTATGTGGATGAAATGGTGTGCTAAGCTCTACACGGGTCCCCAATTCACTCTGTACTGCTCTCCAGAAACGTGAAGTAAACTGAGGACCTCTGTCGAAAATGATGGAAATAGTCACACATGCAGCCGAACTATCTCCTAGATATAAATCTGGGCCAATCTCTCTGAGTATACGTAGTCATCACAGGAATAAAGTTGCCGACTTGGTTAATCTGTCTACAATGACCCAAACCACATCAAACTTCTGCAAGGTCCGCGGAAACCGAATTACAAAATCCATAGTAATGCGTTCCCACATCCACTCTGGTATAATGATATGCTGGAGTATACCTACTGGCCTCTGGTGCTCATACTTATCCTGCAGGCAATTTAGGCACCTAACTACATACTCAACTCTTTCTTTATCTGCCGCCACCAATAATGCTGCCTCAGGTCACGATACATCTTCGTAGCACCTTGATGAATGGAATATCGAGAACTGTGTGCCTTTTAGAATCCTTTCCCTCAAGCCATTAAAATTAGGAACAGATAGACAACCCTGAAGTCGCAGGACACCATCCTCTCCAATAGAAACCTCCTTGGCACCACCCTGTAATACCGAGGACCAACATGTGCGAATCATCAAAATGTCGAGCCTTGATCTGCTCCAATAGTGAAGACAGGGCAACGACGCAAGCAAGAACTTGACTGGGCTCTGAAATATCCAACCTCACAAGTCTGTTAGCCAAGGACTGAATGTCCGAGGCTAGTGGCCTCTCCTCTGCTGAAATGAATGCTAAGCTACACATACTCTCTGCCTTCCTGCTCAAGGCATCCACGACTACATTTGCCTTGCCCATATGATAAACAATGGTGATGTCATAATCCTTCAGTAACTCAAGCCATCTATGCTGCCTCAAATTGAGATCCTTTTGCTTGAACAAATGTTGCAAACTGCATGATCAGTGTAAACCTCACAGGACACCCCATATAGATAATGCCTCCATATCTTAAGGGCATGAACAATCACGGGAAACTCCGAATCATGTACATGATAATTATTCTCATGGGGCTTCAACTGATGTGAAGAATATGCAATAACTTGCCCCTCTTAAATCAATACACAACCCAAGACAACGCGTGAAGCGTCGCAATAGACAGTATACATCCCCGAACCGGAAGGAAACACAAGGATTGGTGTTGTAGTCAAAGCTGTCTTGAGCTTTTGGAAGCTCACCTCACAATCATCGGACCAACAACACTGAGCACCTTTCTGGGTCAATCTAGTCAAATGTGTTGCAATAGATGAGAATCCCTCTACGAATCGGCTATAATAACCTGCGAACCCCAAGAAGCTCTTGATCTCAGTCGTCGAAGTAGGACGAGGCCAATTCTGAACTGCCTTAATCTTCTTGGTATCCACCTTAATGCCCTCGCCTGATACCACATGCCCCAAGAATGTCACAAAATATAACCAAAACTCACAGTTGGATAACTTAACATATAACTTCTGTTCCCGCAAGGTCTGAAGCACCACTCTCAAATGCTGCTCGTGCTCCTCCATGCTATGTGAGTAAATCAAAATGTCATCAATGAAGACAACAATGAACGAATCAATATATGGCCTAAACACCCTATTCATCAAGTCTTTAAACGCCGTCGGAACATTATTCAAATGAAGGACATCACTAGAAACTCATAATGGCCATATCTAGTACGAAAAGCAGTCTTTGGAACATCTCGGTCCCGAATCTTCAACTGATGGTATCCCTATATCAAGTCAATCTTAGAGAACACCCTAGCACCCTACAACTGGTCAAACAAATCATCAATACGCGGTAATGGGTACTTGTTCTTGATGGTGACCTTGTTCAATTGGTGGTAATCAATGTACTCCGCATAGTCCCATCTTTCTTCTTCACAAATAATACTGGAGCACCCCAAGGTGATACACTCGGCCTGACGAAACCCTTTGCTAGAAACTCCTCAAGTTTTTCCTTCCACTCCTTCAATTCTTTCCTAGCCATACGGTACGGTGGAATAGATATAGGCTGGGTACCTGGAGCCAAGTCAATACAGAAATCAATATCACGATCTGGTGGAATGTCTGGAAGGTCAGAAGGAAACTCATCAGCAAACTCTCGGACTACTGGTACTGAATCAATTATCGGGGGCTCTACGGTAGTATCCCGAACATAGGCTAGATAAGCCAAGCAATCCTTCTCGACCATGTGTCGAGCCTTCATAAAAGATATAACCCGACTAGATGTACTGACAGACGAACCCTTCAGCTCCAGTCTAGGCAACTCTGGTATCACTAAGATAACAGTCTTGGCATGGAAATCAAGGATGACGTAATATGGAGATAACAGTCCATGTCCAGGATGACCTCAAAGTCGTTCATATCAAGCAACAGGAGATTCGCTCTAGTCTCGTCACCACAAAATGTAACCACACAGGATAGATAGATCTGATCCACAACAACAGAATTGCCCACAGGAGTGGACAAATTGACAGGAGTACCCAAGGACTCACGAGGAATAACCAGAAAGTCAGCAAAAAAAGATGACACGTACAAATAGGTAGATTCTGGATCAAATAATACCGAAGCATTCCTACCGCAGACAGAGATAATACACGTGATTAGGTCATCTGAGGCTGCTGCATCTGGTCTGGCTGGAAAAGCATAAAATCGAGCTAGAGCGCCACCTGGATAGCCTCCACCGACCTCCACTTCTGGGATGACCTCTACCTACATGTCCCTTGCCTTTGGGTGACCGGATGGCTGGTGCGGCTATTGAGCTGTAAGCATGGGTTGCTGACCCTGCTACACTGCCTTGCCCCGAAGCCTTGGGCAATGTCTCTTCATATGAATAGGATCTCTGCACTCATAGAAACCTCTCGGAGTTTTGTACTACTGCCCTGAAGTATGACCGTGATGGCCTGAATACCCACCAGAAGAACCCTGTACAGCTAGCGGGCAATGTGAACTCTCTGGCATGGCACTGAAGTAGGCACTTGAAGAACCCTGATGACTGGAGTAACAACTAGAAGAACTCTGAATAGCTGGCGACCGGTAAGAACTCTCCGGCATAGCACTGAAATAGGGCCACACTGGAACACCCCGAGGGGGTGGTGATGCTGAATATAGGGGCTTGCTGGGCTGACCCCTCCCAAAATGACCTCTGCCCCCAATTGGGGCACCTTTGAACTTTCTAGAAAAATGAGACCTCTTATCCTGCTGCATCTGCTCTCTAGCTCTCTGACGGTAGCACTCAATCCTGCGAGCAATCTCCACCACTAATTGATAGGGAGTCCTCATCTCAACCTCCCGAGCCATTCTAGCCTGAATGCTAGAGTGAAACCCTACAACAAACCTCCACACTTTCTCCGCCTCAGTAGGAAGTATCATAAGTTCATGGCGAGACAGCTTAGAAAATCTCGCCTCATACTCGGTCACTGACATCTGGCCCTACTCGAGCCGCTCAAACTCACACCGTAACTCTTCCCTCTAGGAGGGTGGAATATACCTATCCAAGAATAAGTGTGTGAATTGGTCCCAAGCCATGGGAGGGAAATCTTCTGGTCTACCAAGAAGATAAAACTGCCACCACCTACGTGCACTTCCCTCCAACTGAAAGGTAGTGAAATCCACCCCGTGAGACTCCAATATCCTCATGTTGTGCAGTCTGTCCCTACACCTATCAATAAAGTTCTGAGGATCCTCATGTCGCTCACCCCCAAAGATCGGAGGGTGAAGCCTGGTCCATCTCTAAAAGCTTCTGCGGCTCGCCGACCGCAACTAGTCTAGACTCAAGTACAA